>CM065923.1:50364983-50439983 GCA_033439105.1 Magallana nippona | reverse complement strand
ATTTATTTAATTTGTTATGTTTCGTCATTTAATGCGACCGTACTCCGTAAACAACATGGCTCTTGCCAACCACAAGAAGCAGTCGCCAGTTTAGTTTGACTTTCATTTTAGGAAAAACTTAAAGGAATTTTAAATATTTGTTAAACATTTACAAGAGAAACAGAAACACAAGTACCTTGATGACACATCCTGCGCATCAAGCATTGACCAGTTTCAGTATCTATTAATAAGGCTATTATGAAACTTAAGCTTACGTTTTCAATGCAAAGAAATTAAAAGTAAAGAGTAGAGATTCAGGAAAATTTTCTCTACTTTTAAATATAAATTTTCCAATTTTTTTTTCGTTTTTGCTTTATAATTTGTGTTTTTTATATTTTATATGAAAGTCAAATATGGGCCTGTGAATATTTGTTCAGACCGTTAAATTTCATGAAATCACTGGTCCACTTGACCAGTGCATTTTTTTTTTAATTTAAAAAAAACTCTGATGGAAAGTTTTCATTGACCTATTCACCCTATTTAAGAGAGGCACACATAATTTTTTTGGGCTCCCTTTGTTATATAATTCAAGTAACATAATATTGTCAAAGAATATTTTGTTCTTTTCCCTTATATAGGACATTCCACAATTATAGTTAAAAATATAAACATACCTAAATTAGTTGCGGCAATATATCAAAATGTATTTGAATACACCTGTCAAGCGATAATGTATACACTGTTTTGACGAAACGCCGATATATATAAAGTCAGGATTTGAGTTCTTTTTTCAGAAATGGCTTAAATTCCTATTATGTCCAACTGGAAGACGAGTAGAGCCTTTGATATTTTAAAGAACAAGTTTTTTTTTTTTAGGATATTAGAATGTAATTTTTGTCAAAAAGACTGGTCAGAAAATATATACAGTAACTGTAGCAAGTTCAATTATGATTGTTTATTACTCCTCAATGGCAAAACAAAAGTTGTCACCTAATGTCAAATGTTAACGAAGGAAACAAACAATATTTCAATTGAAAAATATGAAAGAGCAAGTGCTGAGCCCTGTAAATGTAAATTTTCTTGTATATTTGAAAAACAAATATGATTTTAAAGGAGTTGTAGCATTCTCAATGTACTGTATTAATGGTACTAAAATGATAATGATCATCAGTTCATAAATAGTATTTTAAGTCAGTGCATATGTCCCTGATATTTTATTTAAATATGATAAGTTAGGCCATAATGTTTTTAGATTATTATCCCTGCCCTGATGTATTTTATTTTATTTTGAAACAAAAAAAAAATTGTGAGAAAAAATATTGGGCTTGCAGGTATACAAAAAAGTCACAACATTTTAATTATGGTTAAAGGACAAACCTTGTTCATTTTCAGAGAATTCTGTTTAATATTCATTAAAATATATTTATAGAAATTTTATGTATGAATTGACAATAGACATTTCCAGTTCATGAAAGTGAACATATCAAATCAACAACTTTGCTTTTTGTTGGAAGGTGAAAATCAAATGTTTTTAAGAAATGAGGAGTAACAAGGATGTACAAAGTGAAAAATTGAAGCGAGCAGGAGATTCATCCCAATTTAATCAAAACAAGGAGCTGTCTGAGCCGAATTTTGGGCCATATTTCCCGAATTACTAAGAGAAGAATAGGTTCATAATTCAGAAGAGACTTTGACAAATATCGTAAACATAATAAACCGGGAATTTATTTTATGTTAATTACTGTAGATAGGTTACTCTATTTAAAAAAAATTGGGGTCGAAATAATGACATGTTAACTTGGATTTTCCCATAGAGCAGACTATAAATAGCTAGATCTTTAGCTACGATTTTTATTCAATATGAAACTTAAATTTGCCTTCATTAATTGTCTATATTCATAATAGACAACTGAATAAGAAAAGGAAAACTATATTATTAAAGTTTAAACATTTGTGGGTATTTTTGCTAGTAACTGGAGGAATCGTACAACCACGTAAATGTACCCTCTCCACATGAATACACCCAAGAGCGGGCATGGGGATAGGAATAAACAAATATTTCTATTCAAAGTGGTTTTAAGAAGATAAATATTTGGTCTCTTCAATTACATGTTTTTTCCTAAATAATGCAACTCCCCGCACAATATTTCATTTCGCGAGGGGATGATCTGCTTTGCGGTGCCCTTGTTATTGCTTGACATGTGGATTATCGTTCGATTCCAGTCATGTTTGTTATTGTAAGGATATTCTACTGTTTGTGTTGTTAACCATTTTTGTGCTTTATATTATATAACTATTTTCATTGATTTTATACAACACAATTCATTTGTTTTCAATGTTCATTCACTTTATTCAAATATTAATAGAGTCTATACTGGCGTGCGACCAGTTCTCGCCGAGTACCATTTCTAGCCTGGGCATTGTTCTGTCATTTTATCAACGTATAAAGTTATATATGAAAAATGATGTAACAATGCACTGGCGAGAATGGTACTCGGCGAGAACTGGTCTGACGCCAGTATATATAATGTTTGATAATTAAATTAATGCTTATATATTATACCCCGTCTCCAAAGGAGGTGGGGATTACAGTTTTACCCTTGTGTGTCTGTCTGTAGTTTAATCACAGTAACAAATTTCTGTCAACTTTTTTTCGCAAATAGGTGCTAGATTGGGTGGGAAACAAATTTACTATCAGTTCTTCTTTAATTCTTCAGATATGATTTGTTTAGCTGTTTATAAACTATCATTTCTAAAGAAAAATTCCAAATATTTTAGCCTTGATCATTTTCCTTTATCTTTATACAGCAATAGAGCTCTTCATATTTAGGAGATTAAAATAGTCCAAAAATGGCTGTGACCATTGAGTACTCTTAGTTGCAGATAGTTGAAATTTCAACACTCCTTGTTTAGGTATAGACATGTGGTGGGATAACTCTTTAACAATTTTGATGACATCAATTTCCTTTTAATGCCAATTTTGCACATTTTGTATATTTACAGCAAAGTGTGGGTATCAATAGTGAGCATTTGCTCAGAGATACCTTGTTGTGACTATTTGTGCAAACGCAGTAACTTTTTCACATTTTTGCCCTCAGAGATCAGTTCGTCAAGTGATAAGAAAACTTCAGGAAGATGAAGAGAACCCGCTGGTGATGAACTTTGAGAAGTAAGTATTAATTGATTAATCTAAGTAATTAAAACCTGTCAAAACTATACTGACCATAATTTTTGGTATTTGAATAAAGCTTAATTTCAAAGAGTGTGTAATAAAAAAAGGCCTGATATGATATAACATTTGTATGCGATATACCTTTATACTTTTTATTAACCGGGTTTTCCAAAGGAAAATCTGGTTATTGAAATGGTGGATATGGTGGGCGGGCGGGGTACCCTTATTGTACAGGTAACTCCTCCTACGGTTTTCAAGATAGAAGTTGTTCTTTTGCAGATCAATTGTACACATATTAGAGGTGTGCATATTGCTAGGATTTTGATTTCTGATTATTTATGAAAAAAAAATACCAGCTGTTGAACTTAGTCATTTTTTGGCAAAATATTGCATATACATGTAGGGTACCTCTATTGTACGGGTAGCTCCTCCTACAGTTTTCAAGATAGGAAGTTGTTCTTTTGCAGATTGCTAGAATTTTGATTTCTGATAATTTATGAAAAAATACCAGTTGTTGAACTTAGTTATTTTTTGGCAAAAATATTGCATATAGGGTTCTCTGAATATGTAGTTTTTATCAATTCAGGGTTGACGAATGGATTATTAGTACTGCTCACACAAAAGAAAACCCGGTTTGCTGTCACATTGACAGCTTTTCTCTTGTTTGTGTTTGTTTCTTTATATATATATATATATATATATATATATATATATATATATATATATATATATATATATATATATTAAAAAAAGAATTCTATATTTGTGTAACTGAATTTGAATAGAAATGCCACTTTCTATAAGTTACATGTAGTGAACAGTTCACATAAAATAATACAGTACCTTCAAGTTGAAACTGTTGTGTAAAGTGTAGGTACAGTTAAGTCCTTCCATGAATCAAGTCAAATCCAGTCATCTCTATTTAAGTGATTTATTATTCTCGATGTCAAGTCAGTGCAAGTTAATTTTCCATTTATCAAGAACACAAAATGAACAAGCTTAAAAACATGTTATTACATTTATGGACAGGAAAGCAGGTCTGGAATATATCAATATGTTTGAAATACAAGTTGTTGTGAGGCTCTGCTAAAAAATGCACTATAGCTAATGATAATTAAGAATACTGGCATTTCTAATAGCAAAAATATCTTAATTCATTTGGTGGATATAATTTTGAATGAAAATTTTATTTAGAATTAATTTGTAAACCTGAGGAAGTCTGAGATGATTATAGTTTTGTGATATGAAGAATGCTTGCTCTTCATTTTATTTTAAGTGGGATTTTAGTGATATTTAACTGGTAACTTAAGCTCTTAACAAGACCTTCTAAACTGTTGAATTGGATAAACTTTACATTTGTGTATATAATGTTGATTCTGATTAGACATTTATAGATGAAAACTGTGCAGACCATCATTGTTCATATGTTGTTTTGTTTTGTTTTTTGGGGGTGGGGGGTATTTTTGATATATAAAAAATATACTGTTTTGTTATACCACATGATCTGCCCTATGCAAAAACTGATTCAGATTAGAATCCTCCAATTTTTCAGTTTTTCATCCCCAGAATATGTAGGAAAATGAATGCTAGTTCATATTAACATACTTCCATGACAAAAAGTGTATAAAGTTTTTGATATAAAATTATATAATATCAATTCTCTTTTAGATTTGAAAACAATGATGTGAAGACCATTGTCCGTGAAGTGCTCAGGGCTTACAAAGATTATGACTGGGGTGCTGGAACTGTTGAAGGTAGTTTAGCAAATATTGACCAATTTGATAGTCATACATTTGTTATACCCCCACTTTAAAGGAAAGGGGGTATAATGTTTTACCCTTGTGTGTCTGTTTTTGTATTTCTCCGCAATATTAATCTCAGTTGATTTAAATTTTAGCACACTATGTTTAGTTATGTCAAATGGTGGGATTTGTTTTTTTACCAATCACACTTCAACTTCCTTTTCCATGACACTTTGTTTATTGACTTTTTTAACCTACTCTTTGTTTAGGCATGCCAACACTGTGCTTCATTTTTTAACAAATTAAATGTCATGTTCCTGTTCAATGTAGACTTGTCTAATTATACCCCCGCTCCAAAGGAGAAGGGGGTATACTGTTTTACCCTTGTGTGTCCGTCTGTCTGTCCGTCCGTAAGAAAAATTTCTGTCACATTTTTCTCAGCAACTATTCATCACAGATGCTTGAAATTTTAACACAATATTTGTTTAGGCATGCCATATTGTGGGATATATTTTTGTACCAATCGGATATCAGCTTCCTGTTAAATGTCGACTTTACTTATTTGCATATTCACATTAGAGCGTGGGTATTACTAGTGAGCATTGGCTCACAGATACCTTGTTTTTTGTATATACATCTGAGGTAGCATCCTGTTCATTGACACCTAAGGAGAAATGATTTTTTTTTCTCGATTACTGATCATTTTCTAGAAAAGTTTATTCCTTATTTTTTGCAACTTTGAATATAGGACAATTAGGCCCAAAGATAATAAGGCAATAGCAAAGATGTTCAGGCACCAATTTTAAGATGTTCAATCCACTGCTTTTATATATTTTTATATGTATGTATCTCAACCCTGTGCAGTGAAAGTTGAAACATGTTTTTAGCAGTTTTAAGCAAACAAATGTATTTTTGTCAATTTTAGAGTAAATAATTATGTTATTATGAAAGCTGAAAAGAAATAGCCACCCCCCCCCCCCCCAACCAAAAAAAAAGACAGCCATATGAGGATTTTGATTATGGTATTTATATTTAGAAATTTGTGTATAAGACTTTGCTGTAAATCAACCAAAGATATAGGGGTGTCTTGCACTCACAATGGGAAATGGTAAATTTCAAAGTGACAAAGGCCAGTCTTTAAGTTAATTTGTTTTGGTTTGAAATTTTATGACCTTGTATAAGGAGATGTCTCCCAATAGTTTACTTTCAAAGTGAGGTGTGAAACCCTTCTTGTATAACAAGATCTTGTCATTATCTATTCCTAATTAGCACCTATCTAGAGAGGGAGCAGGATATGTTGGGGGTGTTGTTCAATTTAATTCATATACCATACACATAGTAAAAGGGAGGCTTATTATTTCTTTGTTATAGAATAATTCATGCATTATAATTTGTTTTGAAATATAAAGATATAATGAAATTTGGTAATTTGAATAAAAAGATAACGTTCGATAATTAAGATTAAACACATGATAGGAATATTTGATGATATGTATCAGACTATTGTTTGGAGTTAGATATTTTAAATTTTTCTTATTATACCCAACACAATTTAAATTGCATTTGCTGTTTTGGCATGAAATATTAAAGACAAAAAACTGAAAGACAAATGATGGAAAACTATGTCATAATTGCAAAGAACAGATTAGGAAACTATTTAGCTGAAGTACAATCATTATAATTTATTATGTTTCTGCTTAGATAATATAGATATATATTTGTATTTACATTATCAACATATTTATTTGGATGCAATAAAAATGCCAAACAAATGGTATTGAAAAAACACTTAAAGTTTAGAGAATCAAACTATATGTACATATAAATTTCATTTAATTTTAAAACTGAAATACTTTTTTTTCTTTAATATTGTTTTTGTTGAATTTTTAACCTATAATAAATGGTGTCTTTATGGAGTAAATGAAAAATAGCTGTATAGTTTTATCAAGCATGGTTTTTCGATATTTCATAACACCTCGTTTTATACTAATTAAGGCAACAGTAATAACTATTTATTTTCTCAAGAAACACATTGTAAGTTAGTGCATCTGGATATCCAATTAATTGCAATATTATGTTAATTATTACAAAGATTACTTACTTTGAGTCTTCTCTCCTCGAACTGTAGACTCCAAATGACTTGCTTACTAATGACTTCAGTGTTGTGAGGGTATCGCAGGTGCTTACTAATGACTTCAGTGTTATGAGGGTATCATAGGTGCTTGAAGCCATAAACTTGTAAAAACACAATGCCAATATATTGCTGACTAGGGTGGTGGAGATACAAGAGAGTTGTTGTTTTAAACATCACCACGGCATGTCTCCTGAAGCCATAGTGTCATTATTAGTTACTCTCAAGTTCAATATAGGAACAATTAGCATATATTCAAATACAGAAAAAGTTTTGCTTTTAATATAGGCTTTTAAGAATTTTCTCTTGAATAATCATATAGCCAGCTTAAGAAATAATAAATATTTTGATACATGGTACATGCTTCTATAACAAGCAAATTCACATTGTTTAATTTTTATGTAACATGGATTGCATTTCACAATGATACATGCAATCAAATAAGGAAGAAATTAAGGAAAATTATTTACATATATAGGGAATAAAAATAATGAGCAAAGTGATTTTCTCAGTATGCAAATGCTTTACTTGTATTATATGTTGCAATGTTGAATATTCAAAGTGATTTATGTAAGTAAAGTAATCTTGTATTAGTACTACTTCCTAAATTTAATGGGTGAAAAAAAAACTGCCTTTACACAAGAAAACCCTTAATCCTTCTATGTCATGCTTGTTTAGAAACAGTTGATAGCAACATGACCACTTCATTTGTTTTCTTTACAAATGTGTATGTTTTTTTTAAGAAGACAAACTGATACAGGGAATAATGAATACATGTTTTTTAGGTGCTTTTGTTTGATATGTGTATTTATTTATAAATGTCTTATACAGAGGCTGTGAAAAGGGTGTGGAGGAACATGCGGGATGAGAACAAGAGGAAGGAAAATGGGAAAGTTCAACAACACAGGGAAAGAAATAAAGCAGCAAAGCGCAAGAGAGATGTAATTGCTTTGTTTCATTTTAACTTCATATTCTTTTAAATTTTGCAGTGGTCAAAGCAACAACAAGTATTGTATATACATGTATAAGCTTTAATTAAATAAAAACCCATGTTTAAAGTGCTTAGGTTACAAAAGCCTATTCTTGCTATATAAAAAAAATTCTATTTGCCCTGTATATTTACATTGTTATTAAAAAGATAATTTGTACTTACATGTGTATTAATGTTTCAGAAACTGAACAGTAGGCTGGTTCAGCTAGAGAAAGATGAATTTTTCACACAGGAGGAGAAAAAGTCCGTTAAACGTGCATTCTCCGTAGAGACCATGTCCCCGGAAGTTAGCGACGATGAGGATGCCACAAGGCGTATAGCGATCCCCTTCATCTGGGAGTCATCCAAAATGACAGATATCAAACGAGTTTTGGACGCGGATTACCGTGAATCCCTTGTTGCACAATCTCGTCGACAGAAATCCAAAGTGTTTAGATCCACAACAGACGTCATGAGAACAGCGCCTCCGAAGGACATTCCGAACTGGGCCATCTCATCCACGTACGTCCAGGAGTGATGCGACTCGGTGCATATTAAGTTAATTATTTATAAACATGTTTGAAAAGTTTTTGTTTTTGTGAGATAGTATTTATTTTGAGTTTATATTTTGTGTTATTTTTCCATTGGTTATATTTTGATATGTTTATATGTGTATACTTGTACTTAAGTTATTTTGAGTAGCATGTCATTTGATGTTAATATTTGTCTGGATAGTGCATATTATCTTTATCAATCAGTTCGTGTGTTGCATTGAATAGTTCGTCAGCCTTGACACAGAATAATTTGTTATCTTAAATTATATTTATTAAAAATCCCTCTTTATTGATTTATTTAAATTAAAAAGAATGATATGGATATACATTGTAAGAATTGGACAGAGATATAAAATTGATATAATATATCAATCTCTTGTTTTTCCAATTAATGTATTGCAGGTTTTGTTTTATATGTAGCTCACTGTGTGGGAATAAATTCAATATTTGTTGTGCATTGAAATTGAGTTGTTATATATGTGGCAAGGGAAAACTTATTTATACATTTTAATATGTTTCAGTTGTGGAAACCACTTGTAATTGATAAATTATATATATATATATATATATATATATATATATATATATATATATATATATATATATATATAGTAGGTCGAAATGATGAGGAAACCTCAAGTTTCATTAAGTTTCCAATGCGGAAACCAATAGTAAAAAATAAGTATCCAATTGGTATATGTAGATTGAAACCATGCAGAAACTTCAAGTTTAATCAAGTTTCCATTGCGGAAACCATTGGTAGACAATAGATATCCAGTTGGTATATGTAGATTGAAACCATGCAGAAACTTCAAGTTTCATTTAGTTTCCATTGCGAAAATCATTGGTAGACAATAGATATCCAGTTGGTATATGTAAATTGAAACCATGCAGAAACTTCAAGTTTCATTAAGTTTCCATTGCGGAAACCATTTGGATTCGTGGACAGCCTAAGTTTCAGCACTGCGGAAACTTATTGAAACTTGAAGTTTCCGTGCTGAAACCAGCCTGAAACATAAAATAATCTTAAGTTTCCGCAAAGTTTCCAATTAGTTTCCGCACTGCGGAAACCAGATTTTTCATCCAGTGAACAAAAAAGAATGTTATTTGATTAAATTTTCTCTAAAATAATTGATAAGGAGTTTTGAAAATGTGAATTAAACACGTAATTATTTTATGTGAAATGATAACAATACATTAGACATGATCAGTAAAGAATGGCGACGAGCCATACCTAAACGAAGGCAACACAAAATCACTAAAGCGTTAATTCACTTGAAACAGTTCTTTACACGTAGAAGACCTTGATGGAAATGAACCAAACGTGAAAAAAGGGGGTGCTTATTATGGAATGCCCTTATTTTTTTTCACGTTGACGTGTCATTGAGTCCTGCTCATCATTAGTTGATAGGCATGGACTTCAACAATGTAGGCAGACCAACTAATTGCTAAGAAAACACGTGCAACCTGCTGACACATAATTTTATTGGCAATCAAAATAGCTAGGTGATAAATATTTTTAATAACCTTTTTAAAATATGATTGTTGAATAATGAATGCATAGAATTTATTTGCAATTACTGCACAACTATTAAATTATATACTTTAATAGTTAATATTTAAGAAATCAAACAAAATATTTCAAAACGGTCCAGGTAATTCGATTATAACCTCTGTCAAAATCTGGGTAATATCGTCATTAAATATAAATAAAAACATGCAATTTATTTTGTCATTCGGGGAGATAACTCCCGCTTATACACGATACTTTTCCATCGATAATTTTAGCGTGGCCGGTACAGGTAGGTGATGAGTTTACCGTGATGGGAACGCGGTATACCTATTTAACCTGGCCGATTACCGTGATGTGTTTATCATGTGGCGGGGCGCGGGAAATAAGGGATCCGCGTGCCTGTACTCTATGCACAAGAAACTTGGAACAACATTTTTGAATTCCCTCTTAAATCTACACAAGAATCAAAACTACATTGGTTACAGTTCCAAATTCTTCATAATATTGTTCCGACAAATAAATATCTTTTCAAAATAAAAAAAAAAAAAGCAGAGTCTCCTGTATGCACTTTTTGTTAAAGAAACGAAGAATGGATTTTGAGACAGTTTGATTTGTTAATAACATTTGATAAAAAAATCAGTTCTTTTCGGAAAATATTAAAATAGAGAAATCTGTAAATTGTTTAACTTGGTAGTTCTTATTGTAAAGCAATATATCTTTTCTTGTAAATATAAAAGTAACACAAACCAAAATATACTTGCATTGAAAAATGTTGTGATAGAAAGGATTTTGACGGAAAAATATGTGCTAATGAAAAAATTTATATATAAGGAGTATAAAAGCCATTGGCAGAAAATATGTGATAAGTTGTAATATGGTTTATAAGCTATTTTTCATTGTGTTTCTTTTCTGTTTTTGTTCTGAATTGCGATGTATTTTTATTGCTTTATCCTCTTTCAAGGATCCTTGTAGAACAGTAACCCATCTCATGAATATGGTTTATATTTTATATTCATATGTAAACAAATCCCCTATCCTTTTCTCTCACTTTCGCCTTTCTCTCCCTATTTCTCACTTTCACTCTCAAAATTTACTTTCACTACATAAATATTATAAAGTATCAGATATTCAAATAGTCAAAGTTTTTTTCAATATCACTGTATAAATTAATTATATTGAGAAATGTTACCTATGTACATATGTTGTGAAAGTTGAAAAATCAATAAAATAATAAAAAAAGAAAAAGAAAAAAAAAATCTTTATAAATCTTGTTAATTCTTAAAAAGAAATTGGCTATACAAACTTTAACTTGCGTGGAAGCGTCGATGTGGCCAATGGGCCACTTGTTTTATAAACCATTTGATGTGAGGCAGAAGACAGATTAGTTGAAACATAATACACATTTATATAGTCACTTTTCTTTAATGAGGGAAAATATTTTTAAAATTTGGAAAGCGAAATCGGAACTAAAACCAGGCGAACATTGTGGCCCAAGTGTATATTACTAGTATTATATTCAAATGCTTCTAAAATAATTTCCCAAGTTAGGTGCAACACTATGAATATCTGCTACAGCTAACTGTATCTAAAATAATGATAATGTTCAGTCACAAAACTTCCTGTCGTCTGCGTGACGCAGTGGTTAGAGCGTCTGCTTGGAGTTGCAAATTAAGGAGTTGATATATTATGTCGCGGATTCATATCCATATAGGACGTCACGGAGACCGGTCCTTCGGATGTGACCGAAAAAAAAAACCTTCACTGCTCAATGGACATAGTCCCGAGTATATGTATAAATGCAGCCCTCCACCGACAAGTGGTTGCGTCTCCATATGAGTGAAAAGTTTTTAATCAACAAACAGTAAACTTCCCACCCCAGTGGTATCGCTTCTAATTGAGTTTACACAATGTTCAACTCACATGAGCACTTTCAGTTCTTTGATTACAGTTGTTCCTGGTGTGATTTGTGTCCTAGCAGTTGGTGAACAAAAATTTCTTTTTATGTTTTGGCTGCCCATAGTGAAAGATGAGGCATCTTAGCCCCGCGCAGTGATGTACTCTAGCAAGAGATGTTCCCGGAGGAAAAGATGCTACGTAAACGAAGCAGTTGCCATTCAACACACTCGTCATTCTTATTGTGACTTGGTGTCTGATTTTTTCATACCGGATTTTGCTTTTCAAATCTAATTTCAGATTATCTAGAAGTTGGAGGACAGAAATGTCGGACACCGAAAGCGGTAATCCACAGATTCGGATTTTCAGTGGGTTTTTTTTCGTTTGGGTTAGGTTTCCCGAGGAATACCGGTTAGTTTCAAAAAAGGTCAGGTAGATGTTGTTTATCTCGCATCCGTCAGAGAGAAGCTTGTCCCTGCTTTCTTTGTCTTTCAGATAAAAACGCCACAGGTTTCTATCTTGCTGTAAGCAATGTAAGGAATTGCCCACCACGGCCGTAACACTTTCCATTAGATCAAAGTCTGTGATCCGACCTTTGTCTTTGCATTGAATATCTGAATCCTTAAGATATAACGGTTTAATCGTCAACTCTGAGAGCTTCTCAGCCATGCCAGTACTCATAATAGTACAGTTATATAGCACAGGTAATACAGGTGAGTAGATATTTACAGGTGAGTAAATATTCAAACGAAGTCACGGATTGTAAACAATCAAAATCAAATGTCCATCAAAAGTCCAAAATCGAAAAGCAAGAAAAAATAAACATATGTACACAATCAGGAATGATATCTGACACATATCTAATTAAAATGAATGATCCAAACTCAAAAGTGTCAGTAGACTCGGGAGCACGGGACAACGCGTTTACCTTGTCCTGTGCTGTGTCACAGGACAGGTTCTGAACCGTGCAGTTATTATTATTTACTCGGTCACATTACATTATATACGTTATTTGAACAATCGATCTTTTCATGCACGGATAATATGTAGATGTAATCTCAATAATATTTAGCCATTGCGTATAGTATAATGGAGACACATTAATATAGATAAATATACATGTATTCTTACTGGAAATAATGAAAAGCAGTTCTCCGGCATTTGCTGACAGCACACCCTATCCATGTCAGTAGGCATCTCTCTACAGTGTCCACACATGATGCAGCAACTTTTATGTTTTTTTCTATTGGTCATTTTCATAATTTTGTATAGGATTAATTTGCATTACACCAAACTAACAATATTACGACTACTGCAGTATACGTTTAAACCAAAAAAAAAAAAATCACGTGTATTAATGTATGTACATATTGCTGGCAACAGTATACATGTAAGATGTACAGTATAGGTCCATAGTGAAATACCTGTGTCATATGTATATATGTATGTGCATGTAGCTTAGTTATACCCGCACTTTCTAAAGAAAGTTCGGGTATATTGTTGTTACCCTGTTCCGTTCGTCCGTCCGTCCATCCGTCCGTCTGTCACGTTTTACTTTCTCAAACTGCTCTTACATCTTATAAACCAGCAAACTGAACTCTTGGAGTATGATTTGGGGTGTCATGTTGTTTTGTAAAAAAGTTTCAAAAATTCTCTGGTAGTCTTGGTGGTCAAATAATTGGTAAAAAATGACGTTTTTTTGACAGAAAACCTTTTTCCTCGAACTCCTTTTACATTTTCAGCAGTAGACAAATCATCTCTTGGAATATGTTTTGGGGTGTCTTATAGATGCGCAATAAGGTTTCGGAAATTTCAATTTTGTCCTGGGGTCATTAAATGGCTGAAAAATGACGTTTTTTTACAAAAAGTCTGGTTTCAAAAAACGTCAATTTCTTTTTGCAGAAGCCAAATGATCTTCTAGAATATGATTCGGGGTGTCATGTTGATGTGTAATATCTTGGGGTATGATAGGGGCTGTCCTTTAGTTGTGCAATAAGGTTTTAAAAATTTAGATTTCATCCAGGGAGTCAAATAGTAGCTGAATGACGTTTATCACTTATCACTCACAAAAAAAACCTACTTCCCAGAACTCCTCTCATGATTCATATAGGGATATAGCAGGGGCTGAGCCATAGATATGCAATAAGGTTTTAGAAATATAAATTTGATTCTGAGGGTCAATACTATCTGCAAAATGATGCTCCGTCCCATGAAAAAACCTTATTCCTGGACCTCCTCTTATATCTTGTGATTGTAATAACGTACCATAAGATGCATAAGGAGGAAGAATATATAAAATTATGCTTTAGGGTGGGGATCACAAGCATTTTTTTTCAAGTTATTTGATCATTTCTGATTTTGGAAGGTGGTGTGGGGTTAAGGTAACCCCCAGAGGCCATGTCCTACTAATACCACAAAAAGATTTGCCTTGACATGGTCATGGTTCAAGAAACAAAAATATATATGGTTTAGGAGTAGGGATTTCGATGATTTTGAGGATATTTTAAAAATATTCAACTATTCATGTTTTCAAGGGGGGGGGAGAGATTCAGAGTCTCTTCTCACATTTTTACAGTAGCAAAATCATTTCTTGATTGGTATTTTTCTGTATGATGTCAGATGTACATAAAGAGATTTTGGAAATTGCTTTTTAATCTTAAAGATAAACAAAATGTTATATGTAATTGTAGAAATTGTAACATCAGTCAACAAAAACCTAGAGCTTGCTGTAAAAAACAAAGCAGGGTCAACATTGGGCTAGGGCTAGGAATTACACTTCATATGAATAAGATAGGTTACTTGATTAGTTCCAACTCTGGAAAGTCACTGGGCATCTCAAAGCGGGCATAACCTATATACATGTACCAACTGATGTGCAATGACACAAGGAGGAAGAATAAATATGGTCTAGGGGTGGGGATCTCAACAGTTATTAAAATGTATTATCATTTCCTATTTCAGAGGAGGGGTGGTTCTTTAAAAACAACTCCAGGGGGTGGGGGAATGACCCAAGGGGCAGGGGCCAATTTGTCTTAAATGTATCTTGACATGATCAGCAGAATTGGACAGAATGATCACTATAGAGCATATGCAGAGTGGGGCCCTAAATAGTTACAAAATCAATCTACAAAAAATATTGATAATATGTTATACATGTATTTAGAAATGAAAATTAGTCATTAATTCTTTTTCTATTTCTGGTGCATGATGATGGGGTAGGGGGTATAATGGAAAAAAAAAGCTGCAGCATGCCTTCTTTCTCACTAAAAAAGTATATCTAATCCACACATCCTGGGGATGGGTAACGGTTAAGGCCCCTTCTCCTTCCTCCCTATTATAACTCATGTAATGAAAAAATAAAAAAAATTCTGCAATTAAAATGACAGAAACTGTAGATAAGCTTATCTAAATAAAGATGATGATACAGTATGCTGGCAAAGGGAGATCACATTTTAGAAAGTGAAAGTAAAACTTAACTGTTTTGTATATCGGTGTCTCATAATATTGCGCTTCTACATGTATATACTTACCTATATTGGTCAACATCATATTGATAATCCAATTAGCACAATACGAATTCCTTTAGCTGATCACCACAAAAGAAACGTTTATTCATGTTAATTAATCCTTTTCTGCATATCAAGAAAACATGCATGTACACCACGTGAAACCCATCTAACCAATGAGCTGGGTAAAACTAGTACCCGATGCAACCTGTACACCTCTGTTGTGTACGTAACTTCAGACAAAGATCATTTAATTGTAACATATTGCATGTGGCCTTCTTTTTGACTAAAACTAGTACAAGAGAGTGTTATTTAGAGGCAAACACTTGGTGCGGGTATTACTGTCTAATGACAGCATCTAGTTCTTAATTTGTCTTTGTGTCAATATTTCTGTCATTTTTTTAGGCTGTACATGCATAAATATAAAACTTCTTGAACAATGTGAAGTCCATTCCGAATCATAACGTAAAAAATAATATAACATTAGATATAACAAAAGACCCGTATGATAGTGCATTTATTAGATCTGAATATTTTTGAGACAGGCAACGAAAAATATTAAAGAAAATTTCATCGATATACATGTAGAGATTCTAAATTAATCATTTTTTTTTCATTTATATACAGGTAAATAATTTTTTTGCATTTTACGCATTAACCGGGGGGGGGGGGGGCTTTTTTCGTTATACACATTGGATCAAAGCTTAACGTTTTAAGAAATGAATTGAATAATTTTCTATTAAGGCTATAATTAAAAATATCTTTGTTTCCCCTAACCCGACCCTTAATTTTGAAATTGGGTAGGTAGGTAGGTAAATAATTTTTTTCCTGCCAGGGCATAATTGAGAATACATTATAAATTAAAAATCAATCAATTCTTTAATTGATTAAAAACTAAAAAAAGATATGGCCAGTTGTAAAACATATTGTTATACTTGTACCAATATTAATGGAATGTAAAACAAATTTAATACCAAATTCACAATTTGATATTGTTTATCTTAAATTTAAACATTTTTGATTCAATGATTAGATGTGTATGAATAGATTCGCGGGTAGGTTAAGGCAACTCTGAGTTTTATGATGGTCTCAATTATGGTCATTTTAAAAATTGTTTATTTTTATTAAAACAGTGCTAAATATTAATATCAAGTGAATGTGTTCAACAAGATATTATATTTCTACTTCGGATTCAAGTCGATCGTTGAAGCTGTCGTGCCATGGTATCACGTGACAGTTAAAAATAGATCACTTTTTTACCTTAATAAAAAATCAAAAAGTGTAACACTACCCCGAAGTTCATTTGTATGTATTATACAAAAATTCGATCGGCAATTAGTTCATGTTTATTAGTATTACTGCTAGAATCCTATTGTTCATCGCATAAAATAAATATTGTCATTATTTATCGGAAACCCCCTCAACTTTTTCAATTTCATTGAAAATACTACGTATTTTTCAATTACAACAACGAAGCAAAGGATTCTAGCAGCACTTTTCAAGTATTTTAGGTCTTATGCTTTTGATATTTGCCAAATTCATCTTTCATAATATTCGGGGTAGTGTTACACTTTTGCCTTTTTTGTACACACTGACAGAGGAAAGGCCGGTCAAGCCATATAAATGTTTATCTGCTTACCTTATAACACTCGCTGGTAAAACAAAATATCCATGCCTGTATTATCCTGATTATATCCTAACTGACAATCATCTAAATCTTGGGTATCTGTATTAAATATGTCTTATTTCGGCATTGTTTACACTGCATTCCGATGATTTGTCTCCCGACATTGATCTTCTCAATTAAACATGCTTGTAACGTCATCAATTTTAATAATACGTTATACAGAAAAATCCAAGATATATTCAGTTAGAAGAGTTTCTAGTGACATTTAACGCCTGTAGTTTTTATAATTTGGACCAGAGATAAAGTTAAAATTGACAGGTTTGTTGAGTAAAATATGACATCATGCTGCATATTGTGACGTCATATTGATCAGAGGAATTTTTACTCATCGATCACTGAGAGTTGCCTTATCATACCCGCGTTCATTATCATTTGTATGTTGATGTACATGTTAACCTATATTTAAATATCATTTTAATGATAATGTACTTACTTCAAAGTATCGATAAAATTAAGAAGATTTCTGCTTATTTTCCCAATTTCAATTTAATTATAGTCATTACCAAAGCCCACTTTTTTGTTTCGGTCTATTTGAAATTTGACGAGTTTAAGAGAACTGTTTAAATTTTTCACAACATAAAGAGTCTTTCATATCACTGGTACCAACCTAATTTTTGAGACTTATTTCTCCCTAACAGAAAAGTAGGGAGAAGTTTGAGAAATCAGGGAGACTGTCATTATTTGATACAGCATAACCTACAAGAATGATGATATACACAGATCCACATTAATTAAGATTAGATTCGATTTAAGCAAGTTTTTAAAAATAAAACAACTTCTAAAAGTTTTAAAAACTTATCCAATCTATTAAATTTAATTTATTGACGTGTTCATACATTTTATAGATGAAAATTTTTTATTTGTGTTAGCTAAATAACAAATAAAATCAGTCTCTGTACTTCTGTGTATTCTGGAGGTGTTAGTCCAACCAGTTGACCCAATTACAACTGTTGTGTAGAGGATCATTTTAATTTTTAAGATAACTGTAGACATATGGTTTTATGATTATTTTGGCATTAATTTGGCAGAGTTATTAACTAATTATAAGTTACCATCTAATTGTAAAATCAACACTAAAAGTAATAAACATCGGTTGTAATTTTCAATGCACAGTAGTTGCATCACACGTATCTATTACCCATAAAAGATAAGATAATTGCGATTTATTAATCACAACAGTGGTTAACTGAGGCTGTGGAAACGAAACGTCTTTTGAATTAAATGATTATCATTTTAATGTCTTTGGGGTTAATTTACACAATCGTGAACTCCGCGATGTTACCGATCATAAAGCCAGTATTTCGCCCATGTTGATGTCGGATCAAGGCTTACAAAATGATTGTAAAACGAAAAAATGTGGGTCTCCTAAAAACGAATTTGAGTAAAATTAGGTTTCTTTAAATAAAAATATCTCTATTTAATGTGGTAAAAAAAACAATTCAGTCGGCGGGATTTAATTTTTCCAGTCAATTTTTCCTTTGATACGTCGATCAATAAAAAAAGTTCTTAAATTCATTTATTATCATTTAATAAAACATTTTCAAATCATAATTTGAATTATGTAACTGAAGCGGTGCGTGTGAATACAAAACAATAACAGCAACAATATTCAAAATTGATGCGCCTTCAGCTGATGCGGAGCTATTGAGCTAAATTTAATGGACTAAACACAAATAGAAAGTTGAAATTTGAACCGGCTGAAAAGAGTTAAAAAGAACTTTCTCTTCCTGTGTTCGCATTCTTTGTTGTTACCAGGTAGAATGCGAACACAAGAAGACTCATTTGTTAATATATCATGATTTACAGGACTTGATCCCTGTACTAAATATTATCTGATTATCAAGTCTAAATTCCAGACATTTGCAGAGTACTTGGGATAAGAAAACAACAAGTTGATTTTGCAACGCAGTTTAAAACAATTGGGACATTGAATTTTTTTAAGAATTGACCAATCTCTATAACAACTGATTTAAAGTAACATTAAGAGTGGAATAGTGGTAACAATAGTGACTGAAAAATACGACGTTAAGTGCAGTGATCCTTTACTAGAATACCTTGTACCAAAGCAAGTAAATAAAGAGATGGAATATCAAACCATTATTCAAAGCCAATAAGGGATTAAACTAAGGTCCGACTATGCATGCGATAAGGTATTGAATAAAGATTACTACGGGAATCTTTGATACGGAATATAGAATGTCTTGCATTTCTTTGTATCCACTCTGTGTCACGGTTCCACTAACATTGAGATTAAACGCCTTAGTAATCTGAAAATGTATGAAGAAAATACACCAAGATATGCCACACGCATTAAGATCAAATAGATGTCTTCTTTAACTCATCAAATCTGCATTGCGTTAAATAAAGTACCGGGTGTCTATATATAAGGGTTTTTTTCAACAAAGTCAAACAATTTCATTTATAGCAAAAAGAAAGCAATAGACTCACGTGCAGAAATTGGAATAATTTGATTATTTTTCCAAAAGGCTGCATGGATACATAAACGTTAGACAATATGCACGCCACAACTCGGACGGAAGTTGTAGTAGCAAGCTTCGTCTACACTTTTTGATAATGGTTGTACTGGCATTGCTATATTAAATGTGGTGATAAGGAACAGTGTTCAAATTCAAAAGTCCAAAGGAAAAATACATCTTACAAAATTATATATTTAGTGTTAGCAGATGTATAACTTTTCTTAATTTACGAAGAGATTTTACCTATCTGTAAATACAATTACAATGTTAAGTAGTAACATAAGAATTTTATAATTTCGATCTTTCATATGCAAACTGGATAACTTTGGGGTTTTTTTACACAATCGGCGAAAATTTTACGCATTAGGTAGACTACACAAAAGACGAGAAAAAACTCCTCAGATTTTCAGAGTATATTGAATTCTTATTCAGAATATATGAAATAATTCATCTTGGTTAAACTAATCTTTTAATTATATGAAATAATTCATCTTGGTTAAACTGATCTTTTAATACCAAATAATATATAGCATGAAGGTAACAGGTAAAAGCATATGCCAATCAATTTTATTTAGAAAACGTTGGTACCTCTCGAGTAAAGGTTTTCATGTGCAATGTCTGATTCGTAATTTATAGATTGGATTTTATATTTTGCATCTTCGATATCGAATAAACCTTGAGAACTTTTGTAAAAAGCTAAGGGTTAATGTGAATAATTAATGATTAATGTTAAGGGTTAGGGTTAATTTGAATAATTAATGATTAATGTTCAGTCACCATAAACTATCAAAATGATTGATTTTAAACGCAAATATGTAGAGGTGACCCTTAACCAGTAAAATGTGACTATAATGATTAGCACTCTGTCACATTTCACTCTGTCACAAAGATGTAGACGTGACCCTTAACCAGTAAAATGTGACTATAATGATTAGCACTCTGTCATATTTCACTCTGTCACAAATATGTAGACGTGACCCCTTAACCAGTAAAATGTGACTATAATGATAAGCACTCGGTCACATTTCTATCCTTTTGCATCAGATATTTTGAATTTTATCAATAATGCTTTAGCAAACATTTGTGCAGTTTCTAAAAGGAGGATGGTGTCCAATATTACTAAAATGACAACTCTATTTTAAGTCGTCACTTCCGGTCCTGGGCTATATCAGATTTCATGTTTTTGCTTGCCCGAGGGTTTTCTCGAAATGTATCATAGGAAGGACTTTATAATTTGCAGTGATTACAGGTAGTGTATAGCCGTAGGGCCGTAGGGCCCTTCGCATATACAGTACCCGCAACGTTATTTTTAACAAGATAAACGATAGGATAGGATTCACGCACGATAAGATAGGATTAACGCACTATAGAACAGTATACACGCACGATACTATAGGATTCATATACAATAGGAAAGGATAAATGATGTTAATGATAAACGTTTAATTTCGTTAAACGATCTATACGATTAATCTGATAATGGCAGAATTTGAGAAAGAACACGTACGGATCAACATACATGTGCACATGGTCATTATCAAATGCCTAGTTGTTAATCATCGCTGCATCATTTATAGATTGTATAAACATCACAAGTTAAAATTTGAAATAAATTATCAAAAATTACCTGTATTGTTAACATTGTTTTCATTACCGAACACCCTAGCTTATCGCCGAAAACATTTTAGCCCGAGATCAAATCACACGGCGGGCTAAATTAAAATTCAACTCTTGTTCTGAATAGACAAAAAATGTATCATTAATACTTCTGTTTCTGTAAAACACCATGCATAAAAAACGAATTATATGAGATACAAGTTAATGTTTACGCAGGTATGCACTCTGCGTACGATTTAATATATTCGATATACATGTAAATATGTTACTTTGTTCCTAAGAACTTCGATAGCTTATATTAATTTTTATTTTTACTGCTTACAGGTTTGATTTACATGTTATATTGTTTAATTTTGATCTAAAGAATTAAGAAATTAGAATCATGATAGAATGCTGGATAGGATTTTACATTTCTTGTTCGATAAAATATCGTATACGGCGGACTAAACTACTTGTAACTTTGAAATAAATTTATTTGCTTATGAAAATGCACGGAACGATTAACACGACAGAATAAACGGAATAATTGTTAAATTGAACGATAAATATAAAAGGATTACGAGAGGATAGGATTAACGCAAGATAGAACAGTATACACGCACGATACGATAGGATTGGTAAACGATACTATAGGATAGGATAGGATTGTAAAAATAACGTTGCGGATACTGTATGAACACCCGCCGTTATTATCGTTCGACACGGAACGGAAACTAACTTATTGATATTTTCAACCTTTTTTGTTTTTAATACTTTTCTGGGTTTTTTTTAGTTTTTCTTTGAAATGATGGGTTTTACTAAGTTCCATTTAATTTAGTAGGTTTTTTTTTACACTACACATTACACTTGAATGTATCTATGTCTATTGAGTTCCTTAGAGAAATTAAGAGAACCATAACCCTAACCCTTAACCCTATTTAAAGAAGTTCTAGCGAGTGAGAAAATATATAAATTATCCCGACAGTCTTTTAAAATCATCTGTTTTCAACAAAAGACCTTGATGTTTTCCAAATCGAATTGGTTGGATGAATTTAAATTTAAAAAAAAAATAAAACTCATTCAAATCGAATTAAAATTACAAAATGATTGAGTAGAATTTGAATTTTATAACTATCTTAAACTCATTTAATTCGAGTTAAAATGAAATCAGACCGATTTCAAAACAAAATATCTAAGTTTCACTTGATTTCTGAGTCTTATGACGTCTTTTCCGGATTGATTAGATGAAATTTAAAAATTTTAGATATTTAAAAGTTATTAAATCAAGTTAAATAACATCAGTCCGATTTCAAAAAATAATATGTAAGTTATTAGTGATAAAAGTTAATACAATGACCCGCAGTGAAGCAATATCAAAATTTTTCGGGTCTTATGACATTAGATAAGATCTGATTCGATAATATTAACCGATAATACAAATTCCTTTATGATAGAGAATTGATTAATTTTTAGTTTTCCTACAATATCTAAGCTGCTCTTGTAATTCTGCGTCTGATGACATCTTTCTCGAATAGATTGGATGAAATTTTAATTTTAAAAAAAACTTTCATTCTAATCGAAACTGACTTAAAGTTCAATTCAAAATCAGATCTAAGTTGCTCTTGCAATTCAAACAGAAGACCTGCTTGTTTCTTGCATCTAATAATAACTTTAATCAGACTATTAAATAAATATATTATAAATTATATATATAAAAGAAAAATTGAAATTGTCTAAAAATTCATGGGAGAGACAGAGAGAGAGATATTTTAATATCATGCATAGTCATTGATTTATAACTTCATAACTTATTGCAACCAATAGGGGTTTACCTCGACTGTTTTCTAGGTTTTCGCGCTACATTGGACATATTTGATCAACTGGCGCAATCATTACTTTTTGTTTTATATTTTATGTGTTCAGTTTTATTTAACTGCATTAACACAATATGGAATAGCAATTTTTCATTTAATTAGTCGCAAAGACAGAACAATGTCTATTGTTTTTATTCATGTTAGTTTAAGCCAATTCTTATTAAACTTGACACATAGCATCCGTGGGTAAAGATGATTCAAGTTTATTAAACGAATGACAATAGTTTTCTTGCAATGTTAGATAATTACGAAAAAAAGATGAATATTCTTTACCTAATTGTCTACGTTTCGTTTTATGGATTTTTGAGATTGTTGACGGTTTGTTATTGTCATTTTGTCATGTGGAAGCACCCTCATGTATTGTTAATCAACATTTGATGAAATCTTGATCCAAGGGGGCAAGATATGGCAACAATTGGGGGGGGGGATGAATTTTTACATAGAGATATCAAGTAAAGCTCTTTGAAAGTCTTCCTCTCAAAAATCATTTGGCTAGAATACTTAACCTTGTATGTAATCATCCACAGGTACTGTAGATTCAAGTTTATCATTATTGTCAGCCGTTGGTTTAAGCAACAATTGGGGGTTGAATTTATATATAGAACTATAAAGTGAAGAGTTTTTAAAAACGTTTCTTTCATGTTCAATTTGTTATTCCTCATTCTAGTCACACTATTACTTTAAAATGCAGTCCATACCAGACTCACTTGGACTCTTAACAAGAGACCCTCAGGCCTTAACGGTCACCTGAGAACCATAGCCCTTAGATTGATATGTCAGAGAGTCTCATGTTTGCATTTTAAGCTTCTGAATTTGAATTCTAAACCCTAATCTGAGACTCCTCTGACGCTTACCGAGCTTGTATTATTTGACGTTTTAAAAACATTTAATTCATTCATGAAAAAGGAGGTGGGGGGTCCAAGAGTCGGAGGAATCTCGCATTATTTATACGTTAGCTCCAGAGGCCAAAAATTATGAAAAATTTTATAATAAGAGACCTGCAGGCCTTTAATGGGCGACATTTTATGATATTAAGAGTTTCATATATAATGCACACAAAATACATACATACGTTTTTTCATACAGCTTATGTCTACAAGTATACAATGTACCGGCTATTAAAAAAGATGTTTCTTAAATAGAACACCTATTTAATTAAATGTGTTTTTTTTTTATATTGCCAAGATAAATGTTAAATTGTTGATGGATGACATACACTTATTTCCTTTAGGAAAAGATAGCCATACCCCCCCCCCCCCCCCCGCCTTCAAATAAAAAACCCTCAATTTTTGTCTAATGCCCTGGGCAGTGAATTTCACAATTTAACATCAGGGCATTGTGAACATAACAGATAACAGCACAGAAGGACACATTATAACATTACATCAATACATTTTGACTATGTGGCCATATTGGCCCCGCCCTTTGGCGTTAACCCCTGTCCCAGGGACTATGAAATTCACAATTTAAAAAGAGGATTTTTTGGACATCATAACCATGCATTTATTTTTTCTCAAATATACATGTGTATGGGAGTAAAGAAGAAGATTTAATACATCTAACTAAATAACCATATTGGCCCCGCCCTAGGATCTGAACCCCTGTCCATGGGGTCGTTCATTTCACAATTTAGGTTGAGGACCTCGTGACATTATAACCATGCATTTAGTTTTTCTCAAATATGTATGGAAGTAAAGATGACTTTATAAGATTTAATACATTTTTTACTATATAACCAATTTTTGCCCACGGGTCTGAACTTCTGATCCAGGGACCATTTTTTGTAGAGGGCTTTATGGACATCATAACCATGCATTTAGTTCTCCCCAGAGGTGTGGGAGTTAAGAAGAAGATTCTTTAAAATTTGACCTTTTTTACATACTTGGCCGCACCTATGAGGCCCCGGGTGCTTAAGCCATGAATTTCACAATTTAGATTCCTCTTACCATAGAGATGCTTTACACAAAAAATGGTAACAATTTGCCTTGTAGCTTTCAAGAAGAAGTTAAAAATCTAAAATTGTTTACGCAATACGCACGACGCAAAGACACACGACGACGGAAGAAGACCAATTCAATTAAAAAGTTAATTTCAAGGAAGTCAAATAAGAATTAAAATGTGTCAATTATGCTTATATTCAACATGTTGTACTTATATAAATTCTAATTCTAAAGAACCATCAAACACTTCTTTTAAAGAACTGTTTAACTAGTATATTTACTCTGATAAGAACATGTATCAATAGACATTAACCATTCAAACCTTAAACAAACTTATACAAACGCTTACAAAAAGACTCATTATATATAATTCATCGTATTAATGTTTCATTAAAACTGTACACCATTAGCTCGTGTTAAGAAATAAATCATAAAAATAACAAGGTTAATTCTGGAGAGAATCGTTTATTTGCGTTTTGTTTCCTAGCAATTTTAAACATATATCTCACTCATCACAGTGTTTGGCCTAACTTGAAGAATTTTCTTTCAATACAAGATAGAAGATCATCAATACCTGTTATCTAAAAGCAAACAGACCTACACTGACATGCATCGAATACTAAGAAATCAATGACAACCCTTTGTTCCTTAAGCGAATTAACATTTCACCTATAGACAAGATCTTGCCGTATTTTAAGCTGAGCAAGGGGTTATAAACCAATTACATGGGTTGGCTTGTTTGAATTTACTTGTATTCAGCTACGTGATATAGTCCAAGGTATACAATATCAATCTTCAAAAGAGTATTTGATTTTGAGAAACTGGTATCTCGTATTTATAGTGTCGAGTACCCTCGATATTGTTTTTGCAAAACTTTCAATTCATAGTTATTTACACAGCGATGCAAATATGCAGTTCAGCATTCATAGACGATGTGAAATTACGTTCTTATTTATTACGGTTTTGATTTAAAACAGTTAACAGTTAACATAACGTTTATTTTGCAATTTACTTTTAATATCCTTATATAAAAAAAAACGAAATCCTTTCTGTTAAATGTACGTTTTGTTTTTAAACAGTATCAATACGTTGGTTCAATTGTTGTGATTTCTAGAAAGCTTTTCAAAACAAGGTTAATTGAGCGTGAAATGTACCGTCTTAGTTTCCGTAAGAGTCACTTAATTTTTTGAGATGGTTGACAGTTTGTTATTGTCATTTTTCATTAGTTTCAAGGAACCTTAAGTCTCTACATTTATATATTAATTCATTAGATTTAAAAGTTGAACTTGTACTCATGAATGAACAAATACGTATTACAAGTAAACATTTTGAATGAAAACAAAAAGTTATGATGTCAGAATATAATTGCCTTTCTTCATGTATCAAAAACTGTATTGTATATGTATTATATAATGTAGGTTTAGCCCCAATTTCAAAAACCCTTTTAAAAATTTTATCTTATTGTAGAATGTAGTCTTATATGAGATTAATTCATTGGAGAAAGTTTTCTTAATAAACTATCAATCATAAATTTATGCAAAGAATTGTGAAAATTACTTGTCAATGTACCATAAATTTATTGTATATCTAATGTTTTAGTTGTTTGAATCCCTTGTCATTTACTCAACAGACAAGTTCTCTCTGTACTTAATCATTACAAATTGAAGGCACCGACAAAATAATCGCCAAGTCAACAGTGTTATCATGACTTAAGAAAGGATAGTTACGCTATCAATAAAAGGGCTTTAATCAATAGCAATATATTGGACATGTTTGAAACCCTTTAAACGACACAACTAGGTAATTCCAATGCAGTTATCAGGAAACAAGGTGAATGTTACAGAGGTATGCCTCTGATAATTTTAAATGTTTTAACGTTAATATTTCCTTTTACTTGTGTACTTAGCTTTATGCAACAATGATTTCACTACTTATTTTTATGTCAATGCGGATGGAATGAAATATGTTTAGGCTGTTATTTTATCAAAGAAATATCAAATTGAATAATTGACAAATATTTGTTATTTTGTTATATTACAGATTATATTAAAATACCAAAGTTGCTCGTAATGAAAACGTTCCTGTATTTGCTTGTTACTTGTCTAACATGGAATAAAACGATTGGGATTTATGGAGGCTGTATGAGTTATAGCACAAGACACACGGATGTTCCTGGGCAGTTCCAGGTCAGCTTCTCCATTTGAATCTTTATTGAAAGTATCGCAAATGTATTTCATAACTAAAAAATTAATCTTGCTTGTCTTCATATGATATCACATCTCCAACAAAAAAGGGATTTGGTTCCCTTTAAGTAAAATCTTCGTGGTAAGTTGGTCATATCATGATAATTATATTGATAATAATTTGCAATATTGTGTCAATGGCGACATCATTATCGCAAATTTCTTTTAACTAAAAACAAGTAAAGCCTGTTTTAAAAAGAAATCAAATCTAACAAATGAAGTTAACAAAAAGAAAACAAATGCAAATAACGGTCGATAAAATGAACGACTAATTATTATATGGCACCTGATCCTACCTCTAATTTTTTAGTGATCCGTGTTTGCTCTGCTCCTGTTTTGTATTTTTCCTTCAGACTTTTGATTTTGAACACTGTTTGTTATCACCACATGTCATGAAACATTTTTGCATGCATTTTTAAAATAAATGTTTGCATATTAAGCCGATTTCTGAAAATTATTTCAGAAAAGCACAGAGATCGCTTCTTAAAATAAGTGCCTGTAAAATTTAATACTGATAAGAGAATTATATTGCAAGTTTATTTTCATATGTATGGTATTATGAAAAGAACACCCCAAATTTCCCTATCCCCTCTTCCGCTGATATCTGCCTGTCTGTAAGCTGATCAATTGAATGCAATAATTTCTTTCTATAAACATTGATTCACTGACTCTTTAAATGACATCGGCATAAGTCATGGTTTTGATTATTGACCAAATAAATAAGGACGCCCTTGGTTTCGTTATAAATCTACATGTGTTTAAATAACCAATGTTTTATCGTTTTTCATCACTTTATTAGGTATTTTTCTTAATATATTATTTTCAATATCATACACTTTACCTGTCTTTACCGGCAGGTATGACCTGTCAGCAGAGGATGCTCACTCCTCCATGGCACCTGATCCTACCTCTATTTTTTTTAAGAGGTGCGTGTTTGCTCTGCTCCTGTTTTGTAATTTTCCTTTGGACTTTTGAATTTGAACACTGTTCATTATCACCACATGTCATTAATAATAGGTTTTACGGTACGACCGTAGGGAATAGCGCAGCATATGATTAAATATGTATTTGCGTAGCATTATGATAAATTAAGAAATTAGTATAGATTTACAAATGGAAGCAAAAAATTTAAATTATTTTGAATGCAAAATAAAAAGCAATATATCTTCATTTTTAATTTCATTATTCATTATTTCTACGCTTAAAGTATATAAGCAATACTACGAGATTTTGATTTTTTTAATTATTTAAGGTAAAACTAGTTTTTTCTTGGATACAATGTCGTTGCATACAAGATTTTAACATAAAGTTAAATGCATAGTTTTTTCCTTTTTAAAAGTGATTGTAACGTCAGTTGACGTTTGCATTAAAGGGTTTTATAGTGTTTTCTTGTAGTATTGATTTGTAAAAACTCCCCCGAGAATTAAAGATCACGACAAACCGAAAGCAGAAATCACCGGAATTTTCTCTAAATTTATTAAAAATGTGAGCATTCAAATGAATGCAAGTAACTACTATGTGTCAAGTTATGTATTTTTTTTATTTACCTTAAAGGCATTTTGCTCGATTTTGATAGGATTTCGGTTATTCCGGCAGATTTCGGTTATTCAATTTACAGCATTGTTATATGAGTTATTTCCCTTATTTAAAGTGATTGAGACGTTAGAGTTCACGTTTGGCATTTTAAAAACGCCCTTAAGAATTGAAACTACAAGTAGTATATTGTTTTATTTCCCTAACAAGCATGACGTTCTTGAAATTATACATTTTATCTAGTTCTGAGAACGCCATATGCAATACATTTTGGGTCGAAATCTACTGACGCCGAAATAAATTGACGGATCAATGTGAAAACCAATGTGACGTCACTCGCTGGTATTTGAAAGTGTACTGAGGTGGAACAGTTGGATGTTATATATATCCGTGTATGTTGTGAGAGCAGTATATTTACAATTTACAGTCATTAAATATTTTTATCTTGCTAGTTTTTACGAGAGAATTTTGGAAAACATATTTACTTGGAACGGCTGGTCCGATCAAAACAGGGAACTGATGGTCCGCGTAACTGACGTCAAAAAATTCCATAGAAGCAATGTGCAGCTGGTCCGAATTTTCCATTAACACGCGCCTTGCCTGTAGAGCTCACTTCGCGCAGATATCTCAAATATCCCAAGTAGCTATCTTTTTTTCAAATTTAGTATTCGTGTGATCTAAAAAATTGCGAACATTTTATTATCAAAGAAGCTATTAGAAAGCTGATTGTAGATCATTTCAATGTAAACAATACTAAAATTCAAAAGCACTACATTCATTTTTTGCGGAAAAATAAAACAGCCAGACTGAGAAATTAGGTTTTTATTATAAAATTATATTATAAAAATGACACAAAAACCAATAATGGAAGCAAATTGGTTAAAAGAAATCAAAATATCAAATGACAAGTGGAACAATATGTACATGGCTAAGATAATAAACGCAACTGATAAACAAATAGAAGAATTTAGCTTTAAACTTCTTCACAATCAGTTGAACTGTAAAAATAATGTAAATAAATGGAATAAAGATGTTGGAAAAAACTATATAAGTTGTGAACATTTTAAAGATATTGAACATTTAATATCTGGATGTTCTGAAACAAAAACAATACAAGGTGATGTCATTAGACAGTAATACCCACACCAAGTGTTTGCCTCTAAATAACACTCTCTTGTACCAGTTTTAGTCAAAAAGAAGGCCACATGCAATTTCCGGTACTTTTTAAAAATTATGATTTTCATAAATGATGAGGTCACATCCCATAATACACATATTACTTTTATGTACAATTTGGGTTTGAACTGTTTGCATGTGAATTTTAAATTAATCAAAAATCTAAACATTTAATGTCATAGAAAGTATGATCTATATAATTATTACAAACATGAATTTTAAATTAATCAAAAATCTAAACATTTAATGTCATAGAAAGTATGATCTATATAATTATTACAAACATAATAAATGTTATATTGCGCAATGATTTTCACTGCAGGACTGCTTTGACGATTTTAAAAGGTGGTATCAGAAACATCTCGATATTTATGTGTATAAAAGTCCGTTATTTTATATTATATGTAGTTATATTATAATATAATAATTTACTTTCACTGTTTTAGAATTAAAAAATTTTAAAAATGAATATTTGGGCCAAAAAATAAGTTTTTAAAATTTTTGGAAACTTAAGGTAAAAATAAGATAAGCCCGAGCAGGATTCAAACTGCTTACAGACACGTTGTTAACGCTCTAACCCATAGCACTATGCTGTTAGGTAACATTATTTTTGGGGAAAATATAATATTTTATACTTTATTTGTTTCGTTCAATAAGGAGAACATCACAATATGTAGGTGTCCCATACCATCCTAAAGCTGAAAATTGTGCTTTACATGATTAATTACCTAATAAAATTGTGCAAGTGGTTTTAAAGAATAAAGTTGTGAAAATACATGCAATATGTTACAAGTAAATGATCTTTGTCCGAAGTTACGTACACAACACAGGTCTACAGCTTGCATTAGCGGGTACTAGTTTTACCCAGCTCTTTGGTTAGATGGGTTCCACGTGGTGTATATGCATATGTGTTTTTGATATGAAGAATAGGATTGATTATCATGAATAAACGTTTCTTTTGTGGTGATAAGCTAAAGGAATTCATATTGTGCTCTAATTGGATTATCATTATAATATTGACAAACATAGGTAAGTATAGTACATGTAGTAGCGCAATATTATGAGACACCGGTATACAAAACAGTTAAGTTTTACTTTCGCTTTCTAAAATGTGATCTCCAATTTGCCAGGCTGAGCATATTGTATCACACTGTAACATTTTGTATTAAATTTGGATATTAAATACCATGTTTATATAAGTTATAATAGAGAGGAAGGGGAAGGGGCCTTAACCGTTCCCCATCCCCAGGATGTGTGGATTTTACATTTCTAGTGAGAATGAAGGCATGCTGCAGGGTTTTTTTTCCCAATTAAACCCCCTACCCCATCATCATACACCAGTAATAGAAAAAGAGTTAATGACTGTAATTTTCTTTTATTTTGCTTATTTTTTTGTCATCAGATATGTGGTATGTCAAGATTTATGACACATGAAAATTTGTGCATTTCAATCCTGATTGTTAACAGATATACATGTATAATTATATATATATAAATACATGTGATATTATACTAGGGATGGCAATCAATTGCAGAATTGTCAATCGATTATTTATAACTCATTTTGACTGATTAATTTGTTAATCATTTTGAAAATATAGACAATTCTAAATACATGTATAAAATATTATCAATATTTTTTGAAGATTGATTTTGTAACTATTAACAACTTATTTAGGGCCCCACTCTGCAGATGCCCTATAGTTATCATTCTGTCCAATTCCGCTGATCATGTCAAGATACATATAAGACAAATTGGCCCCTGCCCCTGGGGTCATTCCCCCTCCCACCCCAAGAGTTGCTTTTAAACCATCACCACCCCCACCACCACCCCCACACTTCTCTGAAATAGGGAATGATAATAGATTTAAATAATTGTTGAGATCCCCACCATTGTTGAGTTAGAACTAATCAAGTAACCTATCTTATTCATATGTAGTTTAATTCCTATCCCTAGCCCAATGATGAACCTGCTTTGTTTTTTACAGCAGGGTTTTTGTTGACTGACTTTATAATTTCCCCAATTATATATCATATTTTGTTTATCTTTAATATTGAAAAGCAATTTCCAAAATCTCTTTATATACATCTGACATCATACAAAATAAAACAATCAAGAAATGATTTTGCTACTGTAAAAATGTGAGAAGAGACTCTGAATCTCCCCACCCATCTGCCCCCCGAAAACATGAATAGTCGAATATTTTTAAACCATATATATTGTTTCTTGAACCATGACCATGTCAAGGCAAATCTTTTTGTGGTATTAGTAGGTCATGGCCTCTGAGGGTCACCTAACCCCATCCACTCTCTCAAAACTTGGGAAAAAAATGCTTGTGATCCCCCCCCTAAAGCATATATATTCGTCCTCCTTATGCATCTCATGGTACGTTATGTCAATCACATGAGATAAGAGAAGGTCCAGGAATAAGGATTTTTATGGGACGGAACATCATTTTGCAGATGGTATTGACCCTTAAGAATCAAATTTATATTTCTAAAACCTTATTACATATCTATAATTCAGCCCCTGTTATGTGCCTATAAATGATGTGGCTATTCATTAAATCATGAGAGGAGTTCTGGGAAGTAGGTTTTTTAGGAGTGAGTGATAAACGTCACTTTTCAGCTACTGTTTGACTCCCTGGATGAAATTTAAATTTTTAAAACCTTACTGCACATCTATAGGACAGCCCTATCATATCTCAAGAGATGACATAGCTACTGCATAAATTGTAAGAGGAGTTCTGGGAACCTAATTTTTTTTTGCAAAAAAACGTCATTTTTTGATGCCCACAGACCCCTGTGATAAAAACAAAAATTCTGAAACATGATTACACATCAACATGACACCCCGAATCATATTCTAGTAGATCATTAGGCTACTGTAGAAAAAAATTGACTTTTTTGAAACCAGACTTCTTGTAAAAAAAAAAAAAAAAACACGTCATTATTCAGCCATTTAATGACCCCCAGGTCAAAATTGAAATTTCCGAAACCTTATTGCCCATCTATAGGACACCCCAAAATATACTCCAAGAGATGATTTGTCTACTGTTGAAAATGTAAAAGGAGTTCGAGGAGGAAGGTTTTTTGTGAAAAAACGTCATTTTACCTATTATTTGACCACCAGGACAACCAAAGAATTTTTGAAACCTTTTTACAAAACAACATGACCCCCAAATCAAACTCCAAGAGTTCAGTTTGCTGGTTTATAAGGTGTAAGAGCAGTTAGAGAAAGTAAAACGTGACAGACTGACGGACGGACGGATAGACGGAACAGGATAACAACAATATACCCGAACTTTCTTTGCGGGTATAATGAGTAAGAGTATCAGAAATATTAAAGTTGAATATAACATGGAAATCGAATACTGTAGGATTTTTTAAGAATTCAAAGACACAACAAAAAATTTCAATAATGTCATATTATTTGTATGAAACAACATATATATATATGTGTGTGTAAAATGAAGTGTAGACTACAAAACGAAATTCAAAATAAATATGCGCTTCTATTCATTCTGAAAGTATCTCTTTTACAAAAAGTGCAAAAAGTGTCGAATCAAATTACAATATTTTGAAAACACTAACAGACTATGATTGTATTTCTAATTGTGCTTTTTCTTATACTGTGGTTTCATCAATATTCGTTGAATACCAATTTTCGTGGATTTCGTTATTAAGTTGATCCATGAAAATAAATATTCATTGAAGAGCAATTTCTACTGCCATTTTAGCTTGATAAGTTCATGGGCCACGAATTTACGTATCCTTGAAACTGTGATTTTCATTAAATCCACGAAAATTGATACCCATGAATATTAATGAAACCACAGTATACGTGTGTATATACATGTAAGCATTTTTAATATACATTGAAATTAATATATTATATTTGTATTCATATTCGTCCGACCATTATAACAATAACTTAATTGTTATATGTCTCTAGATAAGAAAGTTGAATTATACTAGTAATTTGTTTTACAATATCTCATTGTATATATATATACCATGTTTTCATTTTAAATTATAATTAGGTCTATTTGCGCTGAAATATATACAGTTATAAATAATGAGGAAAATAATAATTTATTTTGTACCTTATAAATGTATGATTTATTCATACTGAATAGCATCACTGATCCAAGGGGCCCCTGGTCATCCCAGGTCAGGTATATATAGAAGGACTCTGTGGAGATATTATCTCAAACTCGAATGTATGGTGTTAAATAAATATTAAAAAAAAAATATGTGTAATATAGATTAAACGTATAATAGATTTATGTTTATAAAAATATGTTTAGAATATAGAGGTCGTTTTTATGGCGAGCATATGTTTTAGAATATATGTTCAACATATGTTTAACATACGTTGCAATGTTACCTGTGTAGATTTAAAGCTGCATGGTTACAATTTCACCTAAAATAATTTTTGTTCGTAATTTTTTTATTCATGTAGTTTTAGCTTGTAGCCAAAAGATGGATGTCAACTGTACAGTTAACAGCAAATACAAACCTGGCATGTCTTTGTTTTGTCAAAAAATGCTCGTGTCATGATTCTACATTCGTCGTATAATGTAAAAACTTTCCTAAAGTATTTTACTATATTTGTATAATAACTATGTGAATAATCAAACAATTTCTAATGTATGTCTAATCTTTGCTTTTAGTCGGTTATTGTCAATCTAGCAATCTAAATGAAAAAAAAGACATGCGACAAACCTCGTTTAAATTACAAAGAAATAAAAGTCATGTGTTTTATCTTTAAATTTGACAACTGACTTTCAATTTTTTTTTTGACCTTTCATAAAAGCTTTGATAAGCATATCAATCATTAAAAAAATGGAATAAGGTAGAATCGTGACCATGACTTAACAAATGGCAATAGAAAACTGGACTTGCACATTTCTATTTCATCATATTTTCGTTCTGCCTTTTTTATCAAAGAGTAATGCAGTTATAACGAATAGTGTTCAAAATCAAATTTCCAAAGGAAAATTACAAAACAGGAGCAGAGCAAACACGGACCTCTACAAAATAAGAGGTAGGATCAGGTGTCATGGAGGAGTGAGCATCCTCTGCCGACCAGTCAAACCCGTTGTGTGCTCTCTATCGTTATCGAGAAAACGGAAAAATCCATAGATAATTCGGTGATTAATAATGGCCTAATAATAAGAATAAAAAAACATCAGTCAGCATTTGACCTAGCGGAAGATTGTATTTTATGGCAAGGTCGTTGTGTCGACCATAGAACTTAAGGTGTGTAAGCTACAGATTCGCATTAATGCATATTCTTGCTCAAGAACTGATTAACAACACAGCTAGTAAATTAACTGACACTGTAGATGTCTGTAAAAATCGTATTATCTATCGTTTAACGAAATATGTGTTTCCCTTTTCTTTTACTTTTACTTTACTGTCAGGAATATATAATATTTTTCAATGAAATAAACATTTTTGAATTTTCCAATTAATAACTAATAAGATTTAACTGCCCATTTTAAATAAGCTATTTTTGGTGTGCCATAAACTGTTATTTATTAATTTAAGGAAAAACGCAAATACTTTGACATTAGAACTAAATATGGTGAATGAAGCATGAATAACCTTTGCTTATAAAACGGGTGCGGCCATATCAAATACTCCTGGTAAGAACTATTTTTGACAAAGCCTTTCGCTCTAACGCTTTAGTGACCTAGTTTTCGAAAATGTCCCTGTATATTCCATATCACATTTTTTACTGTATACAAAACATTGATTCAAATGGATTTTGTCGAAGATTAATTTTTTTTATAACGAGGGAAAACACATAAATGAGTGAATAATAAAACTACAAATCACGTCAGCTATCAAGGGGTTATGCCTAATCCTGACGACGCAATGAAAACAGAATGGTTTGTTTGTGTGTCTGTATACAAGAACTAAACAAAATGATGCCTCCAAAGATGCTCACTCCTCCATGGCACCTGATTCTACCTCTAATTTTTAGAGGTCCGTGTTTCCTCTGCCACTGTTTTGTATTTTTCCTTTGGACTTTCGATTTTTTGAACACTGTTCGTTACTATCACATTTAATTTTTCAAAACAAAAAAGTATCTTTAATCAATATTTCAATCAATTACTTTGAATCATTAGGCCTAGGATTTCCATTATATAACATTAACCAATGTTAACACTTGTTCCTCGTTCGAGTCAATTATTCGCAACTTTGTGTATGTCAACAAACTTGATTATTCAGTGTCTTCAGTATTTCCTTAAGCTCAGAAAAAATATTTCGAGAATAGAATAACCTCACCTTTTTTCAGTGAAATTTACATTAAAACAGCTATATTTATCTCCGAAATTACGTACTAAATTGTATTGCGCATGGTCACACTAGCCGCATTACACCAAGTAGCATATTCGATAAGGCTGAAAAAATAAATTCGTGTCACTTAAAGGGCTGTCTCAAAAGCTTAAGAATATAAATCAAATTGTATTAGATGAATAAAACATCAATAAATATGTGATTTTATATTTTCTTTATCCAACTTTTTGGTATGGTTATATTTGCTCAGCAAGTCTTGTGTATATAGATATCATTTCAAGTCGTTGGATAAAGCAAATATAAAATCACGCAATGTAGATATATTCTATTTATCTTTGTACAAAATTCTTTGTCTCAAAGAGATTGATTTAGTCAAAAAATAACTACTACCATTGTGACCTCTTTAACACAATTCACTATTAATTTGTTTTGCCTGCATGATAATACCAGTATAATATGATTGGATAAGCTGCATTAAATTAAATTATATGTAATGATTATGTGTACCTTGGTCCTAAAGGAAAAGGCTTACATAACCATTGCCTGCTGTCTAATTCATTTATCTAATATATTTATAATATACGAATCATAATAAATGTACAATGAAATATGTTCAAATCAATTTTGTATAATATGATGCCTCAATCAAAATTTCTAGATCATTTATGTTTTCTAGGTGAAGCTATATTTTTTAAATGGTTGGAAACTTCATCGAGGCCCATGCTACAACTGCACAGAAAATGACGAAGGATCAGATGTGACAAAACGACGAAAGCAATACATAATTGATAAAAATGATCCTGAGGCTTTCGGAAGTTGGTCGTATGAAAGAGAAACCTTAGGAAACGAAGTCTCAAATTCTATACCACTCACCCTAAAAATAAACACAAAAATTAAAGACGTTGTTCTTATGGTCAACAAACACGAGGGCTGGGAATTGGAAAGTTCAGAGATTAATTTACTCGTGGATATGAACACCACGGAGAAACATCGATTTGATATAATGTGAGTTAACAATCTTAACTAAACTAATTCGTATCTTGCTGTTCTAAACATGATATCAACTGTGTCAAGAGTGGTTTGATACATTTTTTAGGATATTAAGTAAGAATTTAGGTTTCTACTACTATGAATTCATGCAACCAAAATGCATGTATATGTTATATGTAATGTATTTGTTTTCCTTTTTGCGTTTGCAATCGTTTACAAAACACATTTTAGTAAGCTTTATCATTCCTGGTCGTCAAAAATAGCGTTTCTGCAGAGTTATATGAATATGTAGTTCAATCAAATGATTTGTATATGCAGCTCAGAGAGACCGTGTGTTTGAACGATGCCAATTATGGAAAAAAATAATAATAAATAAAACCATGTCAATCAATAAAATGTTATTTTGATTTTTTTTTTTCAAAACAATAGGTGGATGTTCACAACATTTTTCATATGTGTGCAGATGGATTTTTAACCTACTGCAAAACTATATCTTTTTCGATTTAAATACTTTTGTTCAGAAAAACAATTAGTTTGCGGCCGTTCTTTTGACGTGTGCGTCAATAATTGTTCTTGATATATAAATACCAAAATATATAAAGATATATAAATAAGGTTTGGAATAGTTGACATCATATTGAAAATAAGTGTGTAAACGGTTATCACTACAGTGACGTCATCATGTAAAAACGACGTCATGAAGACTGTCTTATTTTAATAAATTAGTGTTTTGGAGCAAAATTAGGTGTTTTCCGATGGTATTTCGACTGGTAAGTATCGAGTGCATGCTTGCTCAAGTACCAATTTTAAGTATGATGTATATCATTTTATAAGGAAAAAAGTATGTCAGAATCGTACTTGAGCAAAATGTTAAGAAAAAGTGACAAGATTTTCATTTGTTTGCAAACTTGTGGGAATTAGTTCAATTAAGTAACGTCATAGATAAAAAGCTAATGTGCAATGATAAAAAAAAATCACGAATTAAGTGATGCATCCTCTGTATAATGATTTATGAAGATTTGAATCTTTTAAGATAGTATTAAAAATTTATTAAAACTGTAAGCCTATATTTTACCATATCAAATATAGTATCTTATCTACAGGTTACTGCATGTGAATAAACTAGTGAAATGATCGATGAATTGCTCCGACATGTTATTAGTTACATTGATTTTTAGAAACAAATATATTGCTTGGATTCACGTTTTTAACTAAAAGCATTAGTTACATGTACCTGTCCTGCGTCAAAAAATACTTTGATATATTTGTTTTAAGTTTTTCTAGTTAATAATGTTCATTTCAAGGTTTACAAATGTAAATGATGGAGAATTGACCAACATGGCTCAAAGTGTCGAAGTATTCCTACAAGTAAAAGTTGATCCATATATCCGGACTGATACAAAGAAACCAAACGGTAGTCCTGTGGTCTTGGTAAAACCCTATTACAGGTGAGTCAATATGAAATACCATATTAAATCTACTTAAAGACGGCAAAACTATTGTTTGTAAGATTGTAATGTCAAATCAATTATCTGAGTTGTCACTCCGAAAAAACTTTCCCAAAGATCTGTAATTACATTATCTGTGCATGCTTTGAAAATAATTCTTTGTAAAGAAAATAAACAAGTTTAATTTGAAAAAAAATAAACAAAACAATTTAATATTATCTCTCCCACTTTCACACCACTCTCATTCGAAAATAACTTCAAAAATAACAATAATAATAATTCAATTTAACAAATGAACAAATATCTGATACTATCAACTGAATTCAAAAGTAAGTCTTTTAATCCAATTGTATCAGATATAAATGTTAGTAAACTACAAAATGTTGTTTTAGAAACTATTTCAACCAATAAAATTCTTGTTGAAAAATTACTCAAATAATGCTAAAGTTCAATAATTCAAAAAACGTAAAATTATAATTACTTCAAATTTCAGCTCTGTATATATGAATCCTGTAATAACAGTCACTTTAACACACCACCTCACTCTGAAAGGGAACTTAGTCAAGTGATTCACTTCATCGAGGACACCACGTACTCGAGACGCTCCTGCCCTCGTCAAACTGCCTGTCCCTCGTGTATCGATATCATGACTCTTGTCTCCAGTCTACGACCACTTCTCACAAACTCATTACTCCCAGCTCAACGCAACATGCGTCCTCGACATTTGTATGTTAACCACATGACCCTCCATATGAAAATTCACTTCTAGCGCCCACAGTCTATAGTACAGGAATTTACACCAAACACCCTTAATCACTGAAAATAACACACTGTGACTAATAAAGCCTTGATAAACATACAAACATACGACCAATTACACTAATAACTAAATTACCAGCAAAATTTACAAAATAACAACAAAACAACCTTACCGGCTAGGAAAACATGTGCCCGCCTAACAAAATCCAGAATTCAATGGCTACCCGTTTCTCACAAGTATATTAACTAACTGGAGATATTCACCATCTCTAAAATCAGGAACTGCAAAAACGTGGCACCCGGCTGATGTTGTTATCGGTCCCTCTACTGACCCCTACACTCATACTGGTCACTTTAAATACTTGATCTAAAAATAGCACACTCATCTGACACCCTTCACTCACACATACGGTAACCCGTTCATGACAAAAATAAAAAAGAACACAAATATAAACCATTATATACAAAACTGAATCAACCTCATTACATAAGCCCCTATTTATTTACCAATGTCCATTGTAAATAAATAACAGATCAAGTTGAAGAGACTTATGTCGACCGAGATAAGAGATCTGCCATCTTATTGTTTGCCCCAGGGATGTGCTTAACAGTGAACCTATATTCCTGTAATACCAAACTCCATCGTAAGAGTCTTGGATTCTGTGATTTCATAGTCTTAAGCCACTGTAACGCACGATGGTCTGTGTCTATGATAAATTCTCTCCCATACAGATACTTCTGCAAACGCTGCACCGCCCACACAATTGCGTAGCACTCTTTCTCAACCGTATCAAAGTTCTGCTCTCTTGGTAGAGCCTTTTTACTGAGATAGACTAACGGATGATACTCATCACTGTAATAATAATGCCCCCCAGACCTCTGTCACTTGCGTCTGTTTGCAAAATAAATGTTAATGTGAAATCCGGATTCCACGGAACCGGAGCATTAACCAAGTCTGACTTCAATTGTCTAAATGATCTATCATGCTCATCCGTCCACACAACCTTGTTCGGGCTAGTTTGTCTAGTGAGATCTGAAAAACTAGTTGATTTTTCAGAAAAATTTGCTATGAACTTTCTGTAGAAGTTTATAGAGCCAAGAAATGATCTTACCTCCTTTTTCTTTGTGGGAACAGGTATATCCAAAATAGCCTGTACTTTGTCTGATGTTGGTTTTACCTGACCGTTTCCGACTAAATGACCTAAAAATTCCAATTCTCTAGCCGCAAACTCGCATTTCTTTGGATTTGCTGCAAGACCTTCGTTCTGAATAGATGTAAGAACTGCTTTTACATGACCCACATGACTGTTCCAGTCTTTACTGAAAATGATAATGTCGTCAATAAAACATCTGAATACTCTTCATGACCTACTAGGATCTTTCTTACCAATCTGTTGAAAGTAGCTGCTGAATTCATCATACCAAATGCCATCACAGTAAACTGATCATGGCCAAATGGTGTGATGAACGCACTCTTTTCCTTTGCGTCATCGTCAAGTAAAATTTGCCAGTATCCTTTAGTGAGATCTAACTTACTAAGATACTTAGCTTCTCCCAATCTGTCAATGATTTACCCTATCTGCGCATTGGGCTCTGGATCAAACTGAGTTACAGCGTTTAGTCTACGGTAATCTACACAAAACCTAATAGATTGGTCTTTTTTGGGAATGATTACCACAGGTGAGGCATATGGACTCAACGACTGTTCTACTATACCCGCCTCCAACATTACTGATAACATTTTTTGACCTCATCCCTCAATGAATATGGTATGATAAGGTTTCTGAAAAAAAACTGTTATTTCACTTGTACTTACCACATGATGTTTCAACAGACTAGATTGACCTGGAACATTGGACAAAACAGAACTAAATTGATCCAAGCAATCTTGTAACTCACCGTTTTGTTTCTGCGTCATCCTTTGAGAAATTGTTACATCTTTAACCGTATCTCGAACATGCATAAGCGGATTCCCGATCCAATCATCATCATCGTCATCTGTAGAGTCTGCGTGACATACCGCAGTCATTACTTTCTCATCACTTACAACGTTGTCTTCATCTCTCTCCATCCACCGTTTCAACATGTTGATGTGGTACCCCTTTCTGACACCATTATCATACTGAACCCAGTAATCGACTGGACTTACTTTCTCCCTAACAGACACTGGTCCCTTCCACTGAGCTAGTAACCTCTTTGTACTTGTAGGTAATGAAACCAATACCTTGTCACCTACTTCAAAAGATCGCTTCCTTGCTTTCCGATCGTAGTATCTTTTCTGTTCTATCTTACTTACTTGTTCATTTTCTGACACAATGTCCGCCATATTTGCCAGCTTTTCCCTGGTTTCAAGAATGTAACTCAGTACTGATGGCTGTAATTGACTATCCGCATCATCTTCCTCCAAACTATCTCTAAGTATTGCTAGAGGACCTCTCACATACCTTCCGTAAAGTAGTTCGAAAGGAGAAAATCTAGTTGTCTCTTGAGGAACTTCTCTGTTTGCGAACAACAAATAAGGTAACAATTTCTCCCACTTACCTGGTTCGTCTTGGGCATAAATCTGAAGCATTCTCTTGAGCGCTCCGTTGAACCTTTCGACGAGACCGTTGGCTTGTGGATGGTACGGAGTTGTGTTAAGTTTGTGTATGCTTAACAATTTACAAAGCTCTGTAATCAATGAGGACATAAAGTTTGTACCTTGGTCAGATAGTATCTCTTTGGGAACACCAAGTCTCGTAAATACTTCTATCATAGCTTCCGCTACAACTTCAGCATCTTGACATCTGAAGGGTATTGCTTCAGGATACTTAGTGGCGTAATCACACATCACTAAGATGTACTGATTACCTCGTTTTGTTTTCGGCAATGGTCCAACCATGTCGATCGCCACACGCTTGAATGGATAATCAACTGAAGGAATTTTAACAAGAGGTACCTTATTTACCCTCGACTTTGACGTTCCTTTCTGACATTTTGGGCATGATTGACAGTACTTTTTCGTATCCTCAAAAATACCTGGCCAATAGAAATTCCTTAGAATTCTTTTCCTCGTCTTCTTAATCCCCATGTGACCTGCTAAAGGGATATCATGACCCAACGACAATATTTGCTTTCTGAACTTACTTTGCCCGATCACTTGCTTTAGCATCCCGTCAGTAATTAAAATATGACAATAAAAAACCGTCAACCATCTCAAAAATCCATAAAACGAAATACAAATTCAAAGCAGAGCAACACGGACCTCCAAAAAAGATAGAGGTAGGATCAGGTGCCTAGGAGAAGTGAGCATCCTCTGCTGACCGGTCACACCCGCCGTGTGTTCTTTGTTGTAATCGGGAAAAACGGAAAAGTCCGTAGACAATTAGGTGATAAATTATGGTCTAACAATTAGTATGAAAAACGTCAGTCAGCATGCGACCCAGTGGATTATTGTATTTGCTGACAAGGTCGTTGTATCGACCATAGAACTTACGAAAACATGACTTCAAACGAGCCTGTTGATAGTCATGTTTTATCAACTTGTTTGTCAGTAGCTTGCCTCGCCTTAGAAGTTGTTCATACGAAGAGCATGCCCTTGCGTATCGAATTAACTGAGAGACAAAAACACCATATGCAGGTGATGAAGGTACATTGCTACATAAGTAAGGAAAGTTGACTATAAAAAAAATTGAAATCATCGCGTTTATCATCAAGTTTTGTTGTTAGGTTACCATCAATGTCCATTTCCAGTAAAATATCCAAATATGAAACAGATGACGCAGACTCTGTGGTATCTTTTATTTCAAGTTCACTGGGATATATCGAGTCGACGTAAGTATGGAAATAACAATTGATAATTGATAATACGTCGTCGATATACCTGAATGTTGAGTTGAAGGCCACAGCGAGTGATTTATGTTTTTCACGTACAAGTTTTTGAATAAATTCTGCTTCATAAGAATACAAAAATAGGTCTGCTAACAATGGGGCACAGTTGGTACCTTTGGGAATTCCGACAAATTGTTGGAAGACTTGATTTCCAAAAACTACATAGATGTTGTCTATCAGAAACTCGAGCATCTTTTTAATGTCATCTTCAGAGTACTTGTGTGTGCAATGGTTTTTAAGAAATAAGTTTTTAGATTTCCAATGACAAGGTAAGCATTTTTACGACTTCCATTTTTATTGAAGAAACAACTGTCGATGATATCAAAAAGCCTAGATTTTAATTTGTCCTGGGGAATGGTTGTATAAAGGGTTGAAAAATCGTACGTTTTGATGCTATTGATTTTGGTAAGATTTTGTAACCTCAAAGTTTCTAATAATTCTTTAGAGTTTTTTAGTATCCACATCTGATTCACACCACTTCTGGAGTATATTGTTGTACAGTACTCTTGAAATTTCTCCTTCACTACTGTAAGAATTTTAGTAAGGAGTAAAGAGAGAGGTTTGGTAGAACATTTACTGGAACCTGCTATATATCTCTGTTTGTAAGGACGTTTGTGAAGCTTGGGAATCTAGTACAAATAAGGTAAATCAAATTCATTTTGTTTATTGGGGATATTAAAGATATCCATAACCGATTTATGATTTTGAAGTATTTCCTGCTTGGAAAGGCTGCTATTGGTGTGAGTAGGATTACCATATGTAGAATCGAAACCTAGTTCTTTGAAAATGCAATTAATATAATGTGCCTTACAAACAAAGAAAATGTTGATACTTGCCTTATCAGCAGGGACCAGTACATACTGATCGTGCAATCTTTCTAGTTCTTTTCTTATTCACTTCTGGTTTATTGAAAACAGAAGGATAGATGGTTTTCATTTGACCTCTCAGTCGTTTAATACGAGATTTTAATATACATCTGATGCTTTTAACCCACTCTGACAAGGTATCAAGGTCTTCTTTTGTCAGATTTTGCCCATCGCTTGGCGTAATCTTCAACAGAATTCATGATATGTATAAAATTACGCCGCCATGTGAAGTATCTAGGCTCCCTAAACACTCGTTTAGTGTCGTAAACACTCTATACATTATTCCGTTTTCCTTCATGATATAACTTTTACAATTCTCCGTTCCTTCGGATACTTCTTTGTTTCTACACTCTTCAAAACTAGGATCCTTACCTTGTTCCTCTATCCACTCATTTTTGGAAACTATGTCTTGTACCACAGATCTATCCCCAATACCTTCATCTTTGTCTTGTGATATCTTCTTTACTGAAGCTCTAGTTTCCACTGCCTGGCACATTTCGTCATCTGACTTACCAGGGATTGTAGATCTCTCCACTGGAATATCTACCCTAGTAAAATCAACAACAATCAAATCAGCAAATGGAGAGTTCATCACCAAAGCAACAACTGTACCTTTCACATTCGGCGTGTCTACCTGTATCCAGACCTCTGGACATCTTTGTGAACTTCCATTTGCCAGGGTAACATCACTTGTCACCCCTGTCTTGTCATCATCACTAACAAATCTGTCAGATATTAAAATCGCAGTGCACCCGGTATCTCTGAGTACTGGTGCACTCTTACCGTTCACTGTACCTGTTTCGATCCTAAGTCCACTCTGACAAATAACTGACTCAATGACAGACTTCTTCTCATCTACTGTAACAGGAAGCTCCACTGCCACTCCCTTTCTCGATATAGTAGGAGAATGAATCAAACCTACTTTATCCTTACCAGGATATCCCTGAGTTGGTTGACCTTTATCATTAACGCCAGAACTAGAATTCTTGGGTACCTGTTTCCGTAGAGGACAATTGTTCATAAAGTGACCTACTCTACGACACTGAAAACATTTTTTCTCTTCCCTGTTTTGACCTACTACAGGATTGTTATTACTTTTAACACCATTACCTTGGTTTCTTACCTCTCTCTGCGGCACAGGTCCTTTGTTCATTACCTGGGTACCTTTATGTGCGTTCTGGTAAGCCTCTGCCAATTCTATCATCTCCTCTACTGACATACGTTGTCTCTCTTTCAACCAGATCTGAAGATCTCTAGAAGAACTATTCGTAAGCTGTTCACGCATCAGAACATCTACCAGATTATCATGATTCTTGTTTACCTTTTCCATCTGACATCAGTGGTCAAAGAAATTGGTAGCTCGAATACTAAACTCCCTAAATGTTTCATTGGAATATTGCTTACACCCTCTGAACTTATCTTTGTACGTGCTAGCTGTAAGATTGTATCGCTTCAGAATAGCGTTCTTTATGGCATCGTAGTCATTTGCTTCAACTTCTCCTAACCGTGCATATGTATCTAACGCCTTACCTGTCAGTTGTGGTATCAGTCTTAGAGCCCACTCTGCTTTCTGCCACTTGTGAAGAGTTGCTAAACGCTCAAAAGATCTTAAGAAAACATCTATCTCTTCATCTTCCACATATTTTGGTAAAATAAACTTAACCTCATATTTCGCTTCTCTCTCTACAAATGTTACTGGATTAGTCTCTCTCTTTCTCTCTCTCTCTCTCTCTCTCTCTCTCTCTCTCTCTCTCTCTCTCTCTCTTGCAGTTCTAACTCTTTCATTCTCACCTCTGACCTTTTCTCCTCAAGATCTTTATGATGCAGACGTTTTCTCTCTTTTTCATCATTCTCCATTTTGATTCTCTGCATTCTAACTCATTTTTCTCTTTCTCTCGTCTTGCCTGTCGTTCTTCCTGCTCCACTGCACACGCATGTTTCCACATCTCCATACAAGTAGACAAATTTTGACCCTTCTCTTCAGCCTTCTGAATCCAACCAGGTAACGACATCGTACAACTCTAGACCACAAAACCAAAAGACTATCAAAGACTTAGTTCTCTTTCAGGTGGGACAGAGCTGAAAAAAACTTTAATGAGAAATTAAACAATTATTGAACTTTTCTTCAAAAATAAACAAAAAATGTTTCAATCACAACCGATATGAATTTTTCAATTCAAACAAACATGAATCCTCCAATACAAAACAAATAAAATTCACTCAGCCTAAATGACAAAATCCCACCGCTACCACCATATGTAATGAGTTCTTTTGGATTTTGTCGGCTGAATGAAAAATAAGACTTTGTAAAGAAACTAAACAAGTTTAATTTGAAAAAAATAATAATAAACAAAACAAATCAATATTCTCTCTTCCCCTTTCACGTCACTCTCATAAGAAAATAACTACAAAAAAAATAATAAGAATAATTCAATTTAACAAATAAACAAATATCTGATACTATCAACTGAATTCAAAATTAAGTCTTTTTTAATCACATTGTATCAGATATAAAATGGTAGTAAACTACAAAATGTTGTTTTAGAAACTATTTCAACCAATTGTTCTTGTTGAAAAATTACTTTAAAAATGTTTAAGTTCAATAATTCAAAACACGTAAAATAATAATTACTTCAAATTTCAGCTCTGTATATATGAAAATTATCCTGTAATAACAGTCACTTTAACACACTTATAACCTCACTCTGAAAGGGAACTTAGTCAAGTGATTCACTTCATCGAGGACACCACGTACTCGAGACGCTCCTGCCTGTCACTCGTGTATCGATATCCTGACTGCAAGCCCCGGACTCACAGGTCTCTCGCTTCCACTCTACGACCACTTCTCACAGACTCATTTCTCCCAGCTAAACGCAGCATGCGTCCTCGACATTTGTAGTTACCCACATGACCCTCCATATGAAAATTCACTTCTAGCGCCCACAGTCTATAGTACAGGAATTTACACCAAACACCCTTAATCACTGAAAATAACACACTGTGACTAATAAAGCCTTGATAAACATACAAACATACGACCAATTACACTAATAACTAAATTACCAGCAAAATTTACAAAATAACAACAAAACAACCTTACCGGCTAGGAAAACATGTGCCCGCCTAACAAAATCCAGAATTCAATGGCTACCCGTTTCTCACCAGTATATTAACTAACTGGAGATATTCACCATCTCTAAAATCAGGAACTGCAAAAACGTGGCACCCGGCTGATGTCGTTACTGGTCCCTCTTCTGATCACTACACCCAAACTGGTCACTATAAATACTTGATCTAAAAATAACATACTTACCCGACACCCGTCACTCACATACGGTAACCGGTTCATGAAAAACATAAAAAAGAACACAAATATAAACACCATTATATACAAATCTGAATCAACTTTATTACAACATGTAGAACAAACATACTAACAAGTTAAATTTCCTTCTTTGTTGACGATGCATTTGTGAGTTAGACCTCTTCGGAATGAATTTCCTTATCTCTGAGGGAATTTTGTTGATATTCGAGATGCCTTGTATGTAAGATAGAAATAATAATAAATATAATTAAATGTTCCAAAATTATTTCATAGATTGGTTGTTTCAGTAGGTTACAGATTTTGAAAGAGGTTCGCTCCTCATTCAATAATGTAGCACGGGCGGTCCTGTAAGACAAAATGTTATTGATGCTGCCAGGGATTAACATTTTTGAGCAAGTTAAATGTGTTGATGTAAGTGCTTTTTGATGTCCCCAATCTGAGTTATTACTGGTTTTACAAAAACTTGGAATAAAACTTGTCTAAGTAAACCTACGAATTATCACATAATTTGCATAAAAGAGGAGATCCTATACAATAACATGTCAGCAGCCCTTTTACACGATTTGCGGTAAAATAAAAGAGTTTGTATGCGAATATCTTCATTTATCAATAATCTAAACATTTCATGTATTCTACGAGTACTATAAAAAAAATAGAAGGTAACTTATTATATAAAATTATTAAAAACAATATTAAGATATTCATAAAAACAATCAAAGGCTGGATATGGAGTTTATTTGCTTGATTTGCCGTTGTATGCTAGTTAGGCCCATAAGATCAAAAACAAATATTTTGATAACAATAAAGCATATAGTTGCAACAAAGATACAATGCAATTTAGATGACGCAATGCGCCAGGATTTAGATCAGGACTTCCTGGTCAAAAAGTAATATTGTACATAGGTAAAAGATGTGCTCTACATGGTTTATTTGATAAATATTTGTTTGTTTTCAATTCAATTAATTCACGATTTCACCTCTTTTAAACAATGCGTCATGTCTGTCTTTTTTCTATGAATTCGTGCATTGTTGTCGCCAATATTGTTTCTTACAATTCACATTGTCTTAGAGTAGAACAATTATAATATTGTGATTTTAATACACAGTAACACCCGTGAAAATATTTTTTTCTAAGTTGGATTTTATATATTCATCACTTATAAAGTTTAACTTAATTATCCAATAGATATTGATGCGATCTTACCCCCCCCCCCCCCCCCCTGCGACTAGAATTAAGACAGGTTTTAACGTAACGTATCAGAAAAAATGTGAAAGTTATGCAAAATGATTCTTCAATTTTTCGAAAATTATCGGGTATAAAAGAAGCATTGCTGACTTCTTACCGTGTCTTAAGACGATATATTTAACGCATGATTTTTAGGGTTTTTTCTGTAATTGTGTTACGTTTCAGTCTGGAACATGGAAAGATACATACCCTACATATTCCAGCAGTCGATAACGATGATGATAAACTGAAGTGTGAGTTTTCTTCATATATTGAAGCCGGGTTTTTCCAGGGCATTGTAAAGAATCTAACAACTGCGAGAATCATAGCGATGAAGGAAAAAGAAGTACGAAATTAAATGTGTTTTTATTGATATTTGAATATTGATATAATTTTGGAAAGTAAACATGAAAACATTGAAGATTCTTTTTTTAATATATTCTTTTTTATCATTCCAAAGCATATCTGATAGACGGAATGTAACAATTAATTTCATTTCGTTGATAGGACTGTGTGTTAGCTATTGACCTCAATAATACAAGATTCAGCGTGGGGGATACGTTTGCTCTTCCAATAACAGTAAAAGACTATGGTAGAAAATACACCGTGACAGTGACAGGTCATTCCGCATATAAAACTCCAATAGGAAGAGTAACTGTATTGGTACGTTAAGGGATTGAAACCATATGTAGGAATACAAAATTGATTTGACACGAACAATATACTTTTAATTAGCATTAAGACTATCTAAATACCTTTAAAAATCTTATTTAAGAAACATTTTTGGAAACATTCTTAAGTGAAGATTTACACTACCCCGCCATCGAAATTCTTCTCAAAATGCCTCTTAAGTATTATGATTTTTATTGGAGAATTACATTTTCAGACCATTGTTACAATTAGGACTTCAATGATTTATATACCCGGTAATACAATGCCATACAAATTATTTTCTTTTTCTCTGTGATATAAAAGAAATAAAAGCATTCTGTTTCTTTGTGTTAACAATTATATTTGCAAAAGATATATAGATAAATATATGCATACAAAAAATATAACAACTGAATAGAAATATTTGACAGAAAACATTGAGGTGTCTATCAAAAACTAAGAAAATGTATATTGAATGTATTCATATCGTTCTCTTAAGTTTTTATTTACGAATATATACAGGTCGTTAAAGCATTAACAATGCCAAAAAAAATAGTGAATACATTTTTGCACTTCTACAGTCTAAATAATGGTTTTCGTTTGTTTAAGACTTATTCATTATCTATTAGTAATTAGAATTATGCAGTACTAATCTAGTAATTAGTGAACGAGTTACACCATACAATCCCGAATACTTTTAGTTTCCTTTCATTAAATCATGAATTAAAATTTGGTTTGTTTAATAGATGTATTTCAAAGTAACAGGAAGGACAGATCCACCAAAGTTCATACCGCCAACACCACCAAACAACCAACACTACACAGTTTACGTCGGAGGTGATTTCAATGTCAGTGTCTATGCCAAACCTACAGACAGTGCCAGGCAAGATGTTTACTAGCATTTCTTTTTCATTTTTTTCCTGAATTCTATACAAAAAGCAGTTACGATTTCATTCAGAATCTTTTTTCAGGGTTAGGGTTAGGGTTTCTGATGTTGAACAACATTTCTTTAAAATAATTTTGATTTTTTTAAATACAAGTAGGAATATTTCAAAATTCAACTTTCTGAGACGGGATGGCATTCATGTGAACCAGACAACAATACAGTCTGTTCCTGGAGATCCAACTGCAGTGTACATATCAATGGGTTGGTCTCCTGTAGACAGTGATATTGGAAAGCATATTGTGTGTGCTAATGCAGAAGATAGCAAAGGGTATTATTTGCTCTCTTATTTTAGCTTTTATGATATATGATGTATACTTAATTTTGTTTGTACTAAATTTTATAATACATTTAACAAAAAACAACGACTAAGTGCGTTATACCCTTTTTGAATATTCATTTTTATTTACAGCTACAATTCAAATATGCTTACAACTTTTCGTACACATGCAATTGGGCAATTGATGTTTTGATTTTATGATCGGAACATATTTGTTTCAAATTATTTCAATACACAAATGAATATTTTTGTATTTTTGGTCCAGTTTTTCCAAAATTAATCGAGTTTATGTGTGCATTTTGAAGACGTAATCAAAATTAACAGTTTGTGGTCTAAAATTAAACCTGCAATCTTAAATGATATATTTACCTATCCTCTCGTATTTAGATATTTACAATTTGCTGCTAGTCGAGAGGGAATGTCATTGGTAAATGTTATTTGTAAACAATTTTTTGGCGTGGAATTTTCATACATTTTCTTACTAATTAAAGATATGGCTGCATCTGTATCTATCAAAGCTCTTAATTTATATTTACCTACCTTTAATAAACAGTAACTGGGGTTGTAAGTATAATGAATTATACATGTATATGTCTTTCCCTAAAGTGCTTCTATCGGTTTGTTTTTTAAAGGCATTGATCGTTGTTGATGATAAGTCTACCTACCACAATTTTTTGCATTCTCCGATATCTGCGCGAGCTCTTACAATCTGCGCACAAATTCCCTTACAAACCAATATCCAGCATTCAATATGTGAACGGGGACTTTGCTCTACATTATTTTCGGTATTGTTTTAATTGAGTTGTTCATTTAATTTGGGGCGGAACTTAACGTAAGGTTTATTTTGATGACAGAATCTGGCCTTATGACCTGCTTTCCTACATGTGAAACACCTATTAATTCTTGCATGCTCAATCTCCATAGGTATATAATGCCTTGTTTCTACTGGGACATATTATTAAATTGATTCTTTAAGAAATGAGAGGTAGTGTCTAAACTCGGTAAAGACCCTCCATTGTCGGGAGGGGGGGTTGTACACTGTCTGTCGTATTTGATCCTTGCATACCAAATTTTGTCCGTTCATAGCTATGTTGATTGCTGACTTTTAAACATCTTTAGAGACAAATGGGCACCAAACAGACTAGATGTTTTCAAAACCGGTTTATTTCAGTGTGTTTGTACAGTGCTTAATAAACGACAAGTTTCACAAGTTGAAAAGTCCAATTTGAATTCTATCGAAATCTATAGTACCTTACAAATTCTCCCAAAAATATCTTTTTACATGAGTTTAATTGACTCTGTCCACCTGACAAATGGACAGAGCCAGGATTTAAACATAGAGAGGCTTCACTTGTAGGCAAGGGGTATGGGGCTACCTTGAGGCCCCAAATAAGGGCGAAACCCGGGAAGCTCTTGGATTGTAGAGATTTGGTATGGTTAAAATGAAGTCTTGTGGTTTTTCCTCTCGTGATTATAATTAAGAAATGATAAAATTACAATTTTTTTAAGATTCAAGACCTGCAGTAAACCCTTCAAAAGCTTCTGCTTTGCAGGGATCACATTATCTTCAATTGAATGACTTTAAATTAATCAGTTTAATGAAAAACCAGTAGATTAATTGTTTTGAACAATTAGAGGTCTTTTTACCTTAATATCTATGATATTTAAAATTTTCTATACCGCCTTAAACAAAAGGGATATGAAAAATCATTAATTCGTTGATTTTCGAATGACCTTTGACCTTTATGTTATTCTAATCGGCCAAGGTAGATGCTCTCATCCCAAGTGGTCCAATGTCTCGAAGACGTATAGTAAAACGTTGGATGTGTTTTTATCGAAATTCAAATACTTTCATGGGCATTAACTGTCAAAAGGGAGCCTTGGGGTCCGTTCGGTATGAATAGATTAAGAATCCTGTAAGTGAACTTAAGACATTGGTAAAAGTCCACAGGTCTCTATATCTTATGGTTTCAGAGGAGTAGCGACAACAAGTATTTTGTACTGAAAGGGCGATGATTATGTAGGTAACTTGTGTGGAAACATCCTCAGGTATTGTAGATTTAAGTTTGTTCAAACCATGATCACTGGGAGTAGGTTGGGACAACAATTGCGGTGGTTGAATTTTTACATATGAATAAACAAAGAAACGTCTTCAACAATATTCTCCTAAAAAACTATTAGGTCGATATATAGAGAAAATTTTTCGAAAATCATCTCAAAATCGGAAACATTTAAAGAAGATTGATGTTTTAACATGGAGATAGAGGGGAAAAAAGCGTGAAATCAATTTTTTTTAATTCTTCGTATGTTTTGTGTTTAAAATGACATGGTCCCTAATTTGGTCGAAATTCCCTTTTCCGTTTTTCATGTTAACAATGCTTCAGTAAGGCATTTCTAATAATCAACCAAAATTTGAGCGTCAGTCGCCGAGTTATAAGTGAGATACAGAGCTCACAATTCTTTGTTATGTAAACAACGCTCAGGTCATGTTTTTGTTTACATTTTGGATTTTATAGGCTTAGACCTAAAATGAATGTGACAATTGGTAGGAACTGTTTATTTATGTTCAAAACTAATCAGCAGATAGATATATCAGCTTGAAAAAGAACTTTTAATAGTATATTGTACCAAGGTAAACAAAAACATGACACGAGCCTTGTTTACAAAACTAAAAATTGTGAACTCTGTATCTTGCTTATGAATCTACAAATTAAACTCAAATTTTGGTTGATCATTAGAAATGCATTACTAAAGCATTGTAAACAATAAAAATAGTGCCTAAACCCCTTTAATAGCACAAAGCAGATTTGATCAGTTATGGCTATTGTTGCTTATTAGAGAGATGGGATCCATGGGCCTCTTGTTTAATCATCTAATTCAAATCAATTATACTGTTGTACTGTCTTGAAAATGCCCACATATTTGATTTCACTAATTTTCTGCCTTCTCCCTTTCTCTTCTAATCCATACATGTTTAAACCATCAGTGCATTAAACATCAATATAAAACGAGTTAAAGCCGAAGAAAGTAGCGAGAAAAGTGAAGATGAAGTCGGCAATAACGATCATATGGATCGAAATGTTAACACAATCTGGTAAAGGTTATAACCAAACAATCGGGAAAATATGTAGTTTTTATCAAAATACACAATCCTTTTGGTTAGTTGGCATTTACTTTGATTCAGGATGTTTATTGCTGTAAAATTTGGCACACCTGTGTCTTCTGCCATAATTCATTTCACTGGAAACAACTTTCTACGGCTCTTAATTTCATGATAGGCTGCATAACAAAAAGGGTTAATTAGGAAATCATATGTATTCCTTTTTTTTTTTTAAATATATTTTATTTCACTTCAACAACGATACCCATTTACAAATGCCCGACATCTCGTGTATTAGGAAAGCTGGCATCATTATTCTGAAAATAACAGAACAAAAGTAATTAATAACAGGTTTGTCAAACGCTTACCATATTTTTGAACAAAGTCATGTTTAAAATTTCTAGCATGATATACATATGCATGTATAAAGAAATTTTAACAAATTGTTCTAATTTTAAAGTCTTAACAAATTTTTCATTCTACATCCCATTTTGAATTTATATATCTGAAAAGCTAAATTTAGATAGATAGATAGATAGATAGATAGATAGATAGATAGATAGATAGATAGATAGATAGATAGATAGATAGATCGATAGATATGGATATAATGGTATTTGGGTTTGTTTGAACATAAAAACCGATAACAATGTGTTTCCATTTAACAATTAAATTTATAGCAGTGTTGAAATTATGCCACACCCTTTCACATTATCACAATCAAAAATAAGATGTTTGATATCTTCATTTGAGATGTCACAATAGTCACGTTTTGCATTTTGTCATGGTTTACATTTTTGCAAAAAAAAATTAGTACATAGAATATTGTTTAGCAGGTTGTAGTTGAATTCACTTAAACGCTTGTCATACACGTTCTTTCTCTTGTTTGCATAGATACTGGGCCAATATTCTATATTTACACAATAATTTTTGCCAAAATAAGATTGATGGCAAGGAGGTTTAAACTTTCTTGACAACATATTTTCGTGGTAAAAATTACATTTTTGCTCTAAGATACAATGAACACTGTTATGAAAATTGAATGCATTAACAAAATCTGTTACAGTAAAAATACAGCATTTCATATCAAACAATATACTCTTTATCTTAATTACTTTTCGAATTATATTATAATCACACAACCCATTGGATCTATATAAAAAAATATCCGAAAATTCCTGTAATGATTTAAACACGCCATTTTCATTAAATACATATTTTACATACAAATCATTACTAGCTATCCAGTTCTTAAAAAATAATGTTTTACCCTTGTATTGAAACAAATTAATATTCCACAATGGCTGCTGTGCAAACTTGACGTCTGATAAATTAGATACATCTACTCTCCATTTACATTTATTAAAGTAACAAAATATTTCTTCATAAAAACTGGGCAATTTAGATACTAGTATTAAGTTTTCGGTTTTTATTTCAGAAAGTGTGAGTAAATAATGCAAATTATTTTCATTACATTCAAGTAGCTGTTTACAATGTTGGTAATCACATTTGATTCGTTGGTCAATCGTTTTAGCCATGATGCCTTAAGGGCCTTTAGTTTTAGCTCTATATCTACTAAACCTTTACCACCATTTTCTTGCTTTCCTATTATTGTATCTCTCCTGAATCTGCCACGTTTATTCCATATGAAATTTAAAATACTATTTTTCATTTTTTTTTTTCATCAAATTGTTTTCTGGAATACGTAAGTTTCAACCAACATAGATTAATTTTGATATGGCTAAGGAGTTCACAATACATGTTTTTTCCAAAAATCGTTAACTTTCTTTTTTTTTCATGATTCGAATAATTTTTCCATATCTTCATAGATATTTAACCAATTACGATTATAACATTGTTCTTTCTTATGTCCAATGAAAATACTAAACAACTCAGAACATTGTTTATAACACTATTATTACAAACATCTTTGCACCTGTCTTCGAAATTCCCTAAGAGTATGCGCTGTGGTTTTTTTTTCTTATTAATTTTTGATCCAGCATGATTACAAAAATTTTCAACAGTTTCAATTGCTTTTTCTAATGACTTTATATCTTTCAACGCTGGGGTTACCTCATCAGCATGTTGTATTTTTTTTTTATTTCCGTAAATGTATTTCTAAGTTGAATGCCCTTAATATGGTTATTAATGTTTAGTTTCGAAGATAATATTTCTGCTACGAATAAATACAATAGAGCTGAAATAAGACAACCCTGCCTTATTCATCGAGCACGTTTTTGAAACCCAACCATTATTTCTAATTCTAAAGATAGGATTTGTATACAAAATATTTACCCTGGTAATAAAATAATCCAAAACATTAAATTTTTTAAGAACGTGACATAAACATTCCATCGCGGCTATGTTAAGACTTCCCAATTGACTTCGGAGCGATGTGTAGAAAGTCACTTGTCTGTACTTCATATGAGGTGACGTCATAATTAACTTTGACGCCACGCTCTGCATTCCTTGCGATAGTTTTCAGGGGATGTATCGTAACGTTATAACTGTATTTTGTTGAAAATTAATAAAACCGTTTAGGGTTTTTTTTTTATATTGATGTTGTTTATACTAGTCATACTTTATTCAATATAATCAATAATAAGTATCTAACTAGACATGATCTCGTTGCGAGCAACGAGGAGGTCTTCCGTCCGATTTTAGAAGTTGAGATACATGTAAGATCTTAATTTTACTATAAAACAGCTGAACATAAATTGAAAACAGAGGAAAATGGGGTCTTCATTCTAGATATCAGAGAGTATTTTGTTTCAGGTGTAAGAGCTTTGGTTGAAAAACTTAAGACCCCTCTTGACCCCTAATTTAAGGGGTCAGTCACCTTTACTTCATATCAAATGAAAGGTCTTTTAATTCTTAACCCGTTTTGTTCAACAAGTGTTTAGAAATTTGGTACAGATCTTTAGATATTTGGAAAAGATTGCTTTAGGGGTTGTCCCCTTATCTCCTTATTGGAGCCGTTGAACCACATTTTGATGGTTGCATACTATTTAGTAGAACATTTTGAGCATCTTTTCTTCTATACTGCTTGTCAAAATATTTTCTCTTTTTGAGATATAGGTGATCAAAGTTTGGACTTTTGACCCCTGTAAACCCCTAATTACGTTACACATGAGAAATTCATGATATTGTTTGGTTACATAAAGATAGGATAAACACATTTGCTTCTATAACCTATTACAAAATATCCTTTAGTCAAGGGCTATAGATAAAATACTTTAGAGCTCTCTAGGTCCCTAATTTGAGGGGCCAGCCCTTGTCCTTTTTTGGTATTAAATGAAAGATCACTTAAAACTACACACATTTTGTTCAAAAAAGTGTTTACAAATTCGTTATCGTTCTTGAGATATCTGAGAAAAAAGGTTTTAGGGGCCGACCCCTCATCTCCTTATCGGGGCCGTTTAACGAAATTTTGATGGTTGCACACTGTTAAGTAGATCATTTTGAGAATCTTTTCTTCCATACTGCTTATCAAAATATTTTCCTTTTTTGAGAAAAAGGTGATCAAAATTTTGGACTTTTGACCCCTAAAAACCCCTAATTACGTAACACATGAGAAAATCATTATATTGTTAGGCTACATAACTGTAAGATAAACATATCTGCTTGCATAATCTATTACAAAAAATCCCTCAATAAAGGGTTATAGATAAAAGACTTTAGAGCCCTTTAGGTCCCTAATTTGAGGGGCCAGCCCCTTTTTCTTGGTATCAAATGAAAGGTCATTTAATTTTTAAGACATTTTATTCAACAAGTGTTTAGAAATTCGTTACCGTTCTTGAGAGATCTGAGAAAGAACGTTTTAGTGGCCGGTCCCTTATCTCCTTATTGGGGCCCCTGAACAAAAATTTGAAGGTTGCATATTGTTTAGTACATTATTTTGAGCATCTCTTCTTCTATACTGCATTTCAAAATATTTTTCCTTTTTGAGATATAGTTGAATAAAGTTTTGGACTCTCGACCCCTAAAATCCCCTAATTACGTAACACATGAGAAAATCATTATACTGTTAGGCTACATTACTGTAAGATAAACATATTTGCTTCTATAACCTATTACAAAAAATCCCTCAGTAAAGGGTTATAGATAAAAGACTTTAGAGCCCTCTAGATCCCTAATTTGAGGGGCCAGTCCCTTTTTCTTGGTATCAAATGAAAGGTCTTGTAAATTTGAACTTTTATTGCATTACATGTGCTAACAAAATATTTTCCAGAAAAGAGATAAACAAAGAAATGTACGAAAATTCACAATACTTTTGATATCTCAATTTTCGAGCCCTACCGAGCTTTGGCGCTTTTAGTGCTAGACATATAAAACAACAACCAAGCAAAACTTCAATCTTTTCTCTACCAACCGTAGATTTTTGAGCTCAATGTCTCTTTTATTTTAAGAGAACGTCCGCAGACAAAATACCCATATAAAAACTGGAAAAATCTCAATATCTCAAAAAGGAATGTGACGTCATCGACGCGAAAAATTTGCTATCAAGTTCAGACCAATATCTATCACATCTGAAAATTTAATGGAGATCGGTCGAGCCGTTTCTGAGAAATCGCGTGCACAAAAATGGGAAGAAAAAAAAAGAATAATAAGAATAGGGAAAAAGAAACCGAAGAATAACAATAAGGTCTTCCGTTGGAAACGGAAGACCTTAATAATCAGCAGCTTTAAAGATTCGTATTAGGTGAATGATTATTTATCATATTTATATTTATATTTACCATTTACTAATGGTTTGGAGACTCTCCCTTCATCAGAGGATGCTCACTCCTCCTTGGCACCTGATCCAACTGACATACGATGACAGAAATCTCACGTACCGTCCTATTGTTTTTCTTCAGAAGTGAACAATATATGAATGAATAAATCATTTCAGAAGAAATCATACATGTTTGTCTAGTAAAACAATTTTAAAAAATGAGAAAATAGCTGACAAAACGAGCCCATATTTAAAATCCTTTGTCTATTTTCCTCTGAGCAACTTGCTCTTTGTTAAAAAGCCCCTGTGCATTCTAAACCTCTATCTTTGAAAAATAAAAATAATTTTCATAAAACCGAAATTAAAAGAAAATAACATATGTTTGTTTATTTAAATATTGATAGTTTATTTCTTTTTAACCCTTTCTCCGACAGATATTTGACCATGTTCTCCTCCTTTTGTGAAACATTTTTTTAAAAACCAGTTCACTTTCCTCTTTCTGACGGCTAGCACACCCGTAGGCGACACAAAACAACATCATGTCCCGTTATCTGTGATTTGATAGGTGGTAGTTTGATTGTCAATTAAATCTAATCGAATTACAATGGTTATGCGCACCTCGCTCGAGGTCGCATATGACGTCATAGATAATGGTGGGTAGATTGAGAGAGAAAACATACATATAGCGATATTTGAATTTCACCGCTTTCAAACTAATAAACTAGCCAGATTATCTTGTATAAAACATGATTTTTTTTTTAATTTTAATAACTATAGAATTGATAATTTTTAAAAAATCGAAAATTGAAAAACATGCGATATGTACTTTAATTTCCACAGAATTATATCTCTTTGTTTTCAAATAAACGTGTAATCATTTCAAATTTTCTACAACTTTAACTAATACATCAATTAATACATCAATTTCTATATATTTTACATCTTATAAATATTTTCTTATATATAAATCGTATATCTGAAAGGACTTTGTGATATTGTTTTCTTGTATGTATAAATTGAGTCATCATTCCGTTTCATCACTTTTTATTAAATCTTAAACATCCATTTACCTTTGTTTTAGAGTGAGCACAGTTGAGTTACACTGCTTTAAAATTGATGTAAAAGGTGAGATAAAAATGAAAGAAATGGTTAAGTTTGAAATATACTGTTAAAATCAACAGATGATTCAATGTTTAATATTGTAAGAAAAGTATCATGTGAATTAAGAAATACGACTGATGTATAATGATGATGTTTTTCTTCAGCCAACATTTTTCGACAAAACCCCACTATTCAGGTAGGTTTAATTCTTTTTTTTTAATCCACCGAAATTAATGGTATCACACATATAATCAGCTTTGTTTTGTTTTTTTAAACTGTTTTTTTTTTACATTTGTTACAAGGGAAAGCCGTATTTCGCGTCATTTCCAAAACAACAAGACATAGTGTGCCCAGTTCACTCATATTGCAGGTTTCCAATCTATGTTGCAACTGACACAATAGGGTATGATAATTTCCATTTTATATATAAAAAAAAATAGTAATGATATTAATAAATTATTCTAAAAGAAACAAAATAAAGATAAGGACATATAAATAAATATCCCTCAAAAAATGTGAAAAGGGTTATTAAAAGAAACCAAAAATGATTTGTATTGTCGGTCAAAGTCTTTGATGACAATTTCACAATTTTCATCGCGACAACACTTTGTTAGAGTGACAAATATTCTGTTTTCTTTTTATTGAATAATAAATAGTAGTTTAGTGTTTAAAAGTTTCCATTCTAAACTGTTTATCAATGCTAGATATACAATTAATTGAATATTTAAAAAAAGAAATGAAAACCATGACATTTGTTTAATTGGTCGCATTATGAAAAAAACAAAACAAAGTAACAACCTTCTAATTTAGAAAAAGCTATTTAGGAGAAAAAGAAATAAAAATAAATCAGGGCTATATAATGTATAGATATGTTACGCATAATTTATTGTCCGTGTATTTAAATTAAAGATTCTTTAAAGAATTGGTGAATTTTTCTATATGTGTAACTTTTTATTGAATAAATGAAAGAAAATTAAGTTAAATTTGTTTTCAATAAAATATTGCAAGTTTTTTGTATATAAATGAATATATCTTTTATTAATTGTGCTTTATTACAATCCCCTGAATACTCAGTACATTAATAATTTTTGTTTATTTCAAACACTGTATGGTGAGTGACACATCTATATATGATTAACTTAATACATGTATCACTTTAATTTCTAAGACCGTATGGTGAATGATAACATCTATAATTTTTTATATCGTCCTTGAAAGCAAGTTTGCATTACTTGCCTTGATGTCAGATGGTCGTTGCACTAGACTTACACTGCTTATTGATAAACAATAATTTTATTCAATACATGTAGATTAAAATTTTATGAATTTATGTCAGCTTTAACAGTCCACAGAAAACCATAGTGGCCAGTCATAGTTCAAATAGCACAAACACTGGTCGAATAACCAGGCTTTCACTATTAATGTTCTTCTCCTTTGGTCATTAGTGTCTCTCTGTTGACGCAGACGATCTCTCTATCCTGTCGCGCGCGCTCTGACGTCACAAAAATACAAAACAACTTATTATCATAACATTATAGTTCATCTTATTTAGTGGAGTTGAGCAAATCGTCAGTACAGACAAGAGCAAAGAAAATGTCACTATACAATACAGCTCTGACGTGATCAATGGAACAATAGACACAAAGGTAGCACAAGTGGAGTTTTTGGCATTGACACCTGGTCCTCGACAAATATGCCTTAATGCCTCTGATAGGTGAATTATATTGAATAGCAATTTTCTATTAAACTTGTCAACTTCTGTAAGTTTTTAATTGATTTCTTTTAAATTTTACAGTAAGAATAAATATTTAACTAATATTATTTTAAGATTTCACTGGACTGTGAGATGCCTTATCGTGACGGTTGAAAGACTAGGTATATTTCATTAATACATTTGCAATGTTTGAAATAATCTAGAGCATAGCATTTGAGATGTATGTTATATTTGTCAGTCAAAGAAACAATATGTTGTTTTATATAATATATGAGTCAGCGTTGTATTGTAGATCCCTGTGAATCCATACCCTGTCAGAATAACGGCATATGTACAGCTTTTAAAGACAAATCGGATTTTAAATGTACTTGCAATGAAATGTACAATGGTACACTTTGTGAAAATGGTAAGTCTGAGCTATTAATCTAGGACAAAATGTTTATCGTTAATTTGAAAATTATGTAAGTATATTTATAGCAAAGATATCATTTCAGCATTTTATTTACTATCTCAACAACGCATTTTTAAAACAATGTTGTATTTTTTTTTCAATCCTTTTAGAAATAAATTTCTGCAAACAGAGTCCCTGCTTAAATTCCGTTAGTTGCATAACAGTTGAAGTTAAACCTTACTTTCTTTGTCTACAATGTCAACCAGGAAAGACAGGCACCAGATGTGATGTTGGTAAATATATTCATTTTCTTTTGAAATGCTGATGACTTGAAATTTATCCGTTAATTCAAACATAAAAAGGATACAAAATATAGAATCTGTAGCGCCGTCGAGCGGTACACGGCTCTATTTTACGAAATCCACAGGAAGGTGAGATAACTCCACATTTTATTAAATCCCTATTAAAATAAATTCTTGTGACAATAATTCTCCAGCCTCTAAGGCATACGCTTTAGGTTAATAGAAATGCAAAATTAGAATTATTTACAATTTATTTACATCACGATAAAAATCCAAAGTTTCACAAATAATATATTAAATATCACTGGCTGAACTGCACTGTACATGTATATCCCGCAATAGAAATAATAATAAGTCCCCCCGTAAATTTTACTCGTCTTATTACGTAATGACATTGCTCACAGAGAGCAATGATAAATAAACATTGCGTAATAATTAAAACAGAAGAATAATATAATTTTAAAATACCGTTACAACTCCCCCCTACTTAAGCTTTTGGCTCCGCTCAAAATTAATTTACAGCATTAAAAAAATATTATAGTTACATCTACAATTAAATAATACCTAATTCAGGATAATTATACACAATACAACTTTTCGCGCATTAAGCAGGGTATTTGTAACTCATAAATCTGTGAAATGCAGCCAGATAATTTAACACACAAATAGATAAATAAATAAAACACAAAATTGTACATCAGCAGTTCAATTATAAAAAGAGTTTAATGATATTTACAAATCAGTTTATCGAATGTTCTATTTACACCGATAGGTCCCCTCTAACAATTCGTATGTAGCCGTCCTCAAAATGCCTTGAAACCTCGGTTAGTATCTCACAGGCCACATCTCTGAAGTTAATGTCCTCTGGGTTTAGGTCCTCCAAATAAACAATATGGGAGTCTCTAATTTCCTCCTCTGTGCCATCCGGTTTACGTTTCACCGTTTTGTTCAGAACTAAACAAATTGTTGATCGCTCCGTGGCTGCATCATTGTTGTTTTCATCAGTCTCTTGACTTTCACCACTTAGATCAGCGTCATCGTCATTAGTACTGTTTATATCAGAGTCATCATCGTTCACAGATATCACGGTGCGAGTGTCTGCCGTTTCGTCCTCGACTAATAACACAGTTCTGTCGCTTGTAGACTCCTTATCACAATAGTGTAGAATTTTATCCACAATTGTCTCATCTAATTCTGGAAGTTCAGATACAAAAGAAATTTCCTCGAAAAAATCATCGCTGTCGATCTTAAAATCAAGGTATGTCTCTTCATTCTCGTCGGATGAAATACCATCGTATAGATTACTGTTCACATACACAGGTTTTCTGGATTCATTGCAAACATCACGGTCAATTCGTCTTCGTTTAGTAGACATCGCTTCCTCTAGAATTTCACCATTTAGTTTATGCACAGTAATTAAGTGTATTTTAAAAATTAAAATCTTCTTAAAAAACGTCTCTGACAAAAGGTACAATATAAACTTTCTACATGGTCTCGATGTTGTTCTCTTTTGTGTTGATGATAATTACTCGATGAACTAAACACTTTCCCATAGTGTTTGCACAACATTTGTCGAACGATTTTTTTTAAACGGATGGACTTTCTTATGGGTCGTCCCCTACGGGTCATTTTCATGCTTGATTTTGATTGGTCAACATCTGAATCGTCGGTTTTCGGGGGTGGAGCTAGCGGTAACTTCAAACGCAGCAAGCCAGGATCCGACGCGTGCCGTCGTTGACCATCTGGTGTCTCGCCAGTTGTATATTCGGATTCAGTAGCTGGTCTTGTTAGTTCCACTGCCTCGCCAGTTGTATATTGGGGCAGCTGTCTTTCTCCTCGGTACGGTTTGATGTTGTCACCGTGAACTATGACCGGTTTCGATTGTTTTGAATGATGAATTTGAAAAAGCACATCACTTAGTCTTTTAATTATTATCCACGGTCCAGTCCATTTCCTTGATAGTTTTAATTTTCCTCCTTTACCGACTTTTGGCTGACTTCTTCGTACTAATTCCCCAAATTCATAATTAGTCTCCCGTACATTTCGATCAAAATAATTGTTGTGTCTTTAAGATGCTTCTTTTGTAATTTCCCTTGCATGTTCATGAAATGTGGAAAGTTTTTCCTCAAAATCGCGCACATAAACTGCATTGTTTGTCTCTTTTTCAGAAGTTGTGATAGCCTCATTTTCAGTCAGAATATTTATTGGTAGTTTAGCCTCTTTCCCAAAAACGTCTATATGGCGAAATCCGTGTGGTTTTATGCGGAGTGGTTTTAATACGCAAGAACAATTCCGTCCACAAAACGGTCCCAGTCGGTTTGTTTTGCATTAATGTATTTAGATAGCATGTTCTTTATCGGTCGATTCATCCTCTCTACCATTCCGTCTGACTGGGGATGATATGGTGTAGTTCGAGTTTTGCCAATTTGAAATAGTCGACACATTTTCTGAAAAAGCTTACTTTAGAATTGTTTTCCTTGGTCCGAGTGAATAGATCCAGGACATCCGTATCGCTTTATCCATCCTTTAAACAGAACTTCAGCTACCGTTTCAGCTTCAATGTTCTTAAGTGGAAATATCTCGGCAAATTTTGTAAAATAATCCATCACTACTAGAATTTAAAAATATCCATATTCTGACTTCGGGAATGGTCCAGCTAAATCCAGTGCTATTCAATGTTTCCCCACTTAGGAAAGTTTTCATACGCGATCTCTTTTTCCGTGGCGGATTTTTCCTCTCCTCACACAAATCAAACGTAGTCATGAACAAACTGACGCATCCTAGGCCAATATTAATCGAAATCTCTAACTTCTTTCAAAGTCTTTTTGACGCCCATATGACCTCCAATTCTGGAGTCGTGAAGGTGCCATAACACAACTTGACGCAGTTTTCGTGGTAGACATATCATAAGTTCTTCACTTTGTTTGAAATCCAGCGAATACACAGAAGACCTTGATCAATACACAATAAATCCCATCTCGAATACTAAAATTTGCACTCAAAGTTTTCACCAAATAGATAGTGGTTTTTCATTCTTTTCCATCCAATGTAAAATAACACGCATTCCAGAGTCATTTTGTTGTTTCTCACGAATTTCCTCGATTTAGGGACTCATCCGGCTGTTTTAGAATCTTCGCTCTCGTTGGTCTATTTGTCCAATTCTTCTTAAGAGGGGAAATAACTGCACAATCCAATGGTTTTTCTGAAGCCATGCTGTCGTTAAACAATGCACTTAAATTAAACACGTGATTGTCAATTTCTGTTGAACTTCTGATATTTCTTAGTTCAGAAACATGTGAATATTTCTGACTTTCACTGCCTTCACTTTTCTCACGTTTACACTGTCTGCAGTTTAATTCACAAGAGGCATCTGCATTTCCATGTCGTTTTCCGGCCCTGTGTTCAATCTTAAATATGTACGGTCCAAGTCTCTGAAGCCACCGCGCAATTTATCCATCCGGTTCTCGGAATTAATGGAGCCACACTAAAGATCCGTGGTCCGTTCTTAACAAAAACTCTCGACCAAGTAGGTAGTGTTTAAAGTGTTGAATGAAATACACAACAGCCAGCATTTCCTTCCGAGTTACACAATAATTTCTTTCAGAATTATTCAATACGCGGCTTCCGTAGGAAATCACAATTTCTCTTTCATTCTGAATTTGTGATAACACAGCGCCTATAGCATCATTACTAGCATCAGTGTCTAGTATGAAGTCACCTTCAGTCACATCGGGATATCCAAGAATAGGTGCAGATATTAATTTGTATTTCAAAGATTCAAACGCTGCATCACATTCATGCGTCCAATTCCATTCTTGATTTTTCCCAGTAAGAATATGTAGGCATTTTGCTATTTTAGCAAAGTCTTTTATGAATCTCCGGTAGTAGGCTATTAGTCCCAAGAAACTTCTAAACTCTGTTACATTAGTCGGCGTTCTCCAATTTTTCACAGCTTCAATTTTTGAAGGATCCGTTTTAATACCCTCCTTTGAAACGATGTGTCCAAGAAAACTTACTTCTCGCCGGAAAAAGTTGCATTTCTTTGCTTTAAGTTTCAGGTTTACACTCTGTCATCTATCTAATACTAAACTAAGATTCTCTAAATGTTCATCAAAAGTACAGCTATACGCAATAATGTCATCTAAATATAACACTGTTATATTCTATTGTAATCCGTTTAACGCATGTTCTATCACTCTTTGAAATGTCGCTGGTGCGTTACATAATCCGAACGGCATTACTGTATAATAGTAAAGTCCACCACGAGGTGTAGCAAACGCTGTTTTCTCTTTATCCTTTTCACTTATAGGAATTTGATGGTATGCCATATTAAGATCTAATGACGAAGACCATGTTGATCCAGCGAAGGCATCGAGATCATCTGCCATCCGAGGTATCGGATATGCATCTTTGATGGTATTTGCATTTAATTTCCGATAATCGACACAAAGGCTCCGGCTTTTGTCCTTTTTCTGCACTAACACGATAGGAGCTGACCAGGGACTGTTGGATTTCTCAATTAATCCTTGTTCCTCTAACTTCCTGATTTCCTTGTCCATTATCTCCCTCTTAAAAATAGGTACTCGTCGAACTGGTTCCTTAAAAGGTATTTCCTGCTTTAGCGTAATACGGTGTTCACCAATCGTTGCACGTTCCACTGGTTTGTTTGAATCCGCAAATGCATCCACACGAGCTAAGAGAAAGTCTTTAAAGTTTGCCGCTTGCTCTTCAGTTGAATTTTCACATGCTTCCTTATAAACTTGCTCTAGATGCTCTGGTATGTCGACGCCTCCTGACATTACGCTACATACTTCCGGAATCTCCAAAGTTGATACAGTTTCCACAAGATCAAAGATAGCTATTTCAGTACGTTTCTGTACATACACGTCAAGATCATTTGGATTAAATACACGCACATATGATTTTCACCACATGTAGATTTCACTAATTCTCGTGCAACCGCTAATCCATGGTTAAGTACAAATGTTTTTAGAGGTAACAAAATCCCATCACTAGTATCTACACTGCTGTTAAATGTAGCTTTTATAACAATGAAAACATGACAGTAACAAACCGTCAACCATCTCAAAAATCCATAAAACGAAATACAAATTCAAAGCAGAGCAACACAGACCTCTAAAAAGACAGAGGTAGGATCAGGTGCCTAGGAACAGTGAGCATCCTCTGCTGACCGGTCACACCCGCCGTGTGCTCTTTGTCGTAATCGGGAAAAAACGGAAAGGTCCGTAGACAATTAGGTGATAAATTATGGTCTAACCATTAATATGAAAAACGTCAGTCAGCATGCGACCCAGTGGATAATTGTATTTGCTGATAACGTCGTTGTATCGACCATAGAACTTACGAAAACATGACTTCAAACGAGCCTGTTGATAGTCCTGTTTTATCAATTTGTTTGTCAGTAGCTTGTCTCGCCTTAGAAACTGTTGATATGAAAAGAATGCCCTTGCGTATCGAATTAACTGAGAGACAAAAACACCACATGCAGGTGATGAAGGTATATTGCTATATAAGTAAGGAAAGTTGACTATAGAAAAAAAGGTTGCATACATTAGAACAATAATCCCATTGACACTGAAATTTGCTGATAAAATATTGGCCAAGTAAATTTTATTATACGTCTGCCACGAATACACGAAATATTACTTGAAATTCTTTAAAGGATAACAACATTTTTGCAGTTCCAATGACTTTAAGTTTTCTTCGGTCGGCTGCAGTAAATTGCTTTTTAGCGCGATCCAGCACAGGTCTATGTTCTAGAAGAATGCTCCTATTAAAATCTTCTGTTATGAACGTGTTCATTGCACCCGTGTCAAATCTCCACTCTAGCGATGTGCCTTCCACTAAGCCATCTAACCTCATTTCTATCTTTCCTCTAATTTCAATAATTTGACATTTTCCATCATTAGAATCATAATTCAAGTGCAAATTTTCAAAATCTGTTTGCGTTGACACTGCAGATATTTCTTTACTGCTATCATCACGATGTTGTAATTCTCCTGTACTAGGCCGCTTCACTAAATGTTGTGCCGACACATGGCCGACTGCCTCCACACTCTTACATTTAAAGATTTCTCATTAGTGATCTTCCGCTTTGGCAGTCTTTGTACAAATGCATAACAGAATTATATCCGTAGCACCTCTTGACTATCCTTTTCTTTTCTTCAGACTAATCGCGGTACGGTTTCTTAGTTACTGGAACTTCCGCATTCGTGAAGAACTCACGAACTCTGTAGACTGGTCTAACAGGATTGTTTTCCTTGCTTCTTGAATTTATGTTCTCTGTCATTCGAATGCACTCCTCCTGCATTGCAGCAGTCACCGCTTCCTGTAGGCTCTTTGGTCTAGTGTGCTTCACAGCTAACCGGAAATCGTTATCAGCATTACAGTTCTCTATAAAAGTTTTAAGGCTAGCTTCTTCCACATAATCACGATTTCCGGGATGAGCTCTTCTATATAAGTCAGCAATAGCTTGCGCAAAGTCCCTGAACGATTCTGTCGGCAGCTTCCTTCGCATTTTTGCCTCAACAATGTAGCTCTCCTTCATCGCAGTATGTCTGAATCTAGTGCCTATCTGCAGTTTAAGCTGGTTATAATCATGTAAAATATTCTCCGGTAATCCGTACGCGAACGCTTCCGCTTGTCCACGGAAGGTAGTGATGAGAACTCTGCGCCTCGTGTCAATAGACCAGTTATTTAATGTAACAACGTTCTCAGAATATCGCACAAATTCACTCCACACCTCTGTTCCCTCTCCTTTAAATGTGCGTTTAACTTGAAGGTTTAATCCCGATCCTGACAATCAGCATTCCTCATTATAACTTGCGGCATCCTGATCTGAAGCTCTTCCATCTAGAGTATTGCGCATCGTACTAGCTATCCGGGCAGTCCTTCTCTGTGTAGACGGACATAATTTTAACACAACTGCACACACAATTATGCCCAATAACACTATCGTTATGTTTTCTAGCGTTTCATTAGTCAAGCGTAACAACATTTTTTTCCGGAGAATAACGAAACACGCCTAACACAGTCAACACTAATGCAGATATTCCACATGTTCAGTACATTAGTCATGAATACCATGAACTCTCAATCTTCACCTCAGTGCAGTTCTCTCTATTCGCAAATCTCTCCTGAACAGGCGGCGTATTGGTGACAATAGGAGTTCGTTTTCAAAATCCTGTAACAGATTCCCTCTTACAGAAGTTCTTGGTCTTGGTGTAGTTTGTGGGAAATTAGTAGGCGTACTATTCGTGAAATCCATATTAACTGGCGAATTTACAGTGCGGTCACCCCTTGAAGTATCTTTAGAAAAAGAGCACAATGCACTAAAAGCACAAATGTCACTAAAGGATCCAGTTTGATGATTAAGAATTTACGATTTCCTCCGGAAACGCTTTCACTCTGCATTTGCAACACGGGCACCGTTAGAAGAAAAAATCATCTTTATTTCCTCGCTTGACGCAGTTGAAATTTTCCTCGCGGTTGAACATTAAATAGCAACTTGGGCACTCTTTGTGAGCAAATAGGTCCATTTGTCCCACTACTACTCGATGTTCATTTTCGTCGTCATCGACTATATCTACATATCTCTGGTGTTGAACAGAATCTTCTGAATTTAATTCCTTTATCACTAAATCACTGTCAATATCCAACACAAAATGTTTCATAAAAGTTCACAAAGCGGTAAACGGCTCTATTTTACGAAATCCACAGGTAGGTGAGATAACTCCACATTTTATTAAATCTTAATTAAAATAAATCCTTGTGACTATAATTCTCCAGCCTCTAAAGCATACGCTTTAGGTTAATAGAAATGCAAAGTAGAATTATTTACAGTTTATTTACTTCACGATAAAAATCCAAAGTTTTACAAATAATATATTATATCACTGGCTGAACTGCACTGTACATGTATATCCCGCAATAGAAATAATAATAAGCCCCCCCCCCCCCCCCCCCCGTAAATTTTACTCGTCCTATCTATACAGAATATGCATTGCTCGCACGGAGCAATCTTTCTAAACGGGGTCAGTTACGTAATGACATTGCTCGCGGAGAGCAATGATAAAAAAACATAACGTAATAATTAAAACAGAAGAATAACATAATTTTAAAATACCGTTACAACTCTGGTAAAAGGATGTTAAATTAATAGACATATTCAATGAATCTTGATTTAATTCAATAAAGAAAAAACTACCGTTTCTTTAATGCATGGTATTTTTCCTTTTTTAATACGTAAAATTATTACTTTTCCGTAAATTTTCCTAAATGTTGAATTATTATTTTTCTACATCTTCTGCTGGTGAATAAATTTGTAAAATTGGTGAAAATTGTAAATTTCCGTGCATAGGTGGGAGTTTTCCCTTTCTTTTTAACGATATTACAGAAAGGCTATATTTTTAGGACGTATTCATGATAAAATGACAATAACAAACCGTCAACCATCTCAAAAATTCATAAATCGAAATACAAATTCAAAGCAGAGCAACACGGACCTCCAAAAAGATAGAGGTAGGATCAGGTGCCTAGGAGGAGTGAGCATCCTCTGCTGACCGGTCGCACCCGCCGTGTGCTCCCCATCACAACCAGGCATGCCACAATCGAGGCAAATGTCAAAATCGGGAAAATGTCATAATAGGTAAAAAACGAAACGTTGCCTGTGATGGTTAAAATACAAACCCTGAACAAACACGGACCTCCATAACATTGGAGGTAGGATCAGGTGCCTAGGAGGAGTAAGCATCCTCTGCTGACCGGTCACACCCGCCGTGTGCTCTTTGTCGTAATCGGGGGAAAAAACAAAGGTAAAGTCCGTAGACAATTAGGTAACAATTAGTATGAAAAACGTCAGTCAGCATGCGACCCAGTGGATGATTGTATTTGCTGACAAGGTCGTGGTATCGACCATAGAACTTACGAAAACATGACTTCAAACGAGCCTGTTGATAGTCCTGTTTTATCAACTTGTTTGTCAGTAGCTTGCCTCGCCTTAGAAACTGTTCATATGAAGAGCATGCCCTTGCGTATCGAATTAACTGAGAGACAAAAAAACCATATGCGGGTGATAAAGGTATATTGCTATATCAGTAAGGAAAGTTGACTATAGAAAAATTGAAATCATCGTATTCATATAGTTCTGTTTGCATTAATGATGATTGCTTCACTGCCAATATATTTAAACTCAGAATACATCTAAAACCTATCCTCCCGGCTCCATTAAATTAAGTCTTCAATGGGAACGTTTAGTTTATTCAAAGATCGGTTTAATTTTCGATTTACAAGTTGTTGGAACAAAAATATCTAGAAACTCGATTAAAATCATCTTTACGCAAGTGTTATGGTCGATATAATGACCCTGTCAGCAAGTACAGTTTCATTAAGACACTTGCTGACTGACATTTGTAATAATTGTAAGACCATTATTTATACACCGGACTGAGTTTGGGTTCTTCCGTATTTCATGATCATGACAATGAGCACACGGGTGGTGCGATTGGTCGGCAGGGAATGCTTACTCCTCCTAGGCACTTGATCCCACCTCTGTATTTTTTTTAGTTCCGCGTTTGATTTGCGTTGAATTTGTATTTCGCTGTATGAATTTTTGAGACGGTTGACAGTTTGCTACTGTCATTTATCATCCAAAGTCCCTTTTAAAGATGTACCATTCAACCTGAAAATATTACATCCAATGAAGTGGCTCAGACACAAAGTGTAGAAACAATAATGTGCAGTTTTGGATAGAGCTGTTTGACGAAGGGAGTGAACAAATTTAACTCGTTGCTCTGTGTACAATCGAGAAATAGTGTCAGTGTATTTTTAATCAAATGAATTGATCGATGTATGGAAAAGGCTATTGGAACAGTTCAATTCGTTACGGTTATAAACTGGCAGAGATATAGAAGTTGTTAGCTACCGGTCTGAAGAAATTCGGCTTGACGACTTGGGAGCTATACAGTTCCGTACGTGTTCAAACGTTGCAATGTATGGCACACAATAACTTTCTCCAATTTTGAAAATATTAACCTTGTATTGTGAAAATAATTAAAACAATGTAATTCTTCAAGTTTTAATGTATATTTTTAAATAACAGACTGATAAGCAATTAGAAAAATCTTGAAAAATACGCAATATTAAATTCAGATAACATATCTCAAATATTTGATCATCGATATCAAACAATTTCAAGCCAAATATATAATCGACAACATAAAGTATTTCAGATAACCAAGTTATCTAAATTATCTAAATTTATCTAAAGTTCTAAGTCAATTTTTTTTTAAAATATGATAAAAAAAAAATAAAATTTAGAAAAGCTTAAGATGACATTCAGAAAATACTGAAGTTAGACTTGAGATTCAAATTAATTATTGTAACTAATAGTAAAGACATTCTTCTTTCCAAATAAATTTAAAGTTTGTAATACATATCTTTTTTTTAATAAATCTTGGGGAGGATGAAAAATATTTGACAAATTTTAAATTAAAAAAGAAAGTCATTGATCCAGTTATTTGAAAGTGAATAGCTGCACTGCAATCGTAGAATACACTTTATTGTTAACTTTAATCTTTATACTTTTCTCCGAATTTGAATTTTGATGAATTGATCCTTTTGTATTTAATTACTAATATTTACATTCCACATAATTTTTGCTCGTAAACTGTATTGAAAGCTACGGCAGTTATAACACTATAATAAACACAGGGTACTCAAAGGTTAAAATGAGTTTTATTATGACGTCACAAACGTTGAACGCTGCAAACTGCAACGTCACAAGCGAAAATCAAAGTGCACGCTTGTGGCTGTTACAGTGGCACTTCCATTAATATGAACTTACTCTTAGGATAAGACAGGAATTTTAAGGTATAAATCAGATTTGCAGACAAGACAAGAAGTTAAAAAAATGTAAATATAAGCATTAAATCATGATTTTTTGAAATATACAGTCTCATAGCTGCAGCGATGTGTGCATACAAATTGAGTAACGCGCGTTAGCGCGTTACTCAATTTGTATGCACACACCGCTGCAGTTATGAGACTGTATCTTTAAAAAAATCATGATTCAATGCTATAATATAAAAACAAAGTATAAGTCCAGTGCTCAAACAACTTTTATCTATAGCGCTTTCGCCCTACCGGGCTCTTCAGATTTAAACAAAGTAAACAAGAACATTATGACGTCAATCTCGTTCAAATTTTGTGACGTCATAATAAAACTCGTCATAAAACCTTTGAGTACCCCGTTTGTATTACAGTGTTATAACTGCCGTAGCTTTCAACACACTTTACAAGCAAAAAATATGTGGAATGCATATATATATATATATATATATATATATATATATATATATATATATATATTAAATGTATGTATGTATGTATGTATGTATGTATGTATGTATGTATGTATGTATGTATGTATAATCAATACAAGTATATCTTTGTAGATATAAACGTTTGTGGTCCAACTACTTGTAGCGAAAATTATATATGTCAACAGGATCACAGCTCTTACCAATGTCTATCAGGTAATTCTTTCAAAGCTCACCTAAGCTGAAAGGTATATTGAGCTTTTCTGATTGTTTTTGCATCTGTCTGTCACTTCGTTTTTCTGTGTTTTCCTTCCGTTAAAGTTTTAATATTTCTAACTTCCTTTTGAAACAAATACACTAACTTTACTCAAACATAGCTCAATGCATTCTTGGATGAATGGCTGTTAGTTTTGGCAAGATAAAGTACCATATCCTCTTTTAGGAGAATACAGAAATACAGTAATGAACTAAAGATCAAGTCTATTAAAAGTTTTATTCATTTATTTTCTTCGATGGGTATACTTTGCACAAACCCTTGGTTTTAAGAAAGGACCCGACGTGAATTCCATTACTTCATTATTATTTTTTTCCCCTTTGAGTAGGCAAAATCCATAAACCCATTATGCAAGAATGTGTGCTGTGCATATCAATGTTTAAGTAATCATGTGGGTAAAATTGATGTAAATAGATATCTCAAAATACAAACTTTCAAATGAGGTTTGATATGTTTTACCCGTGCTTAATTTGCTTTTTACATAATTCCGTTAAGTACTTGTACCATAAATAAGTTAGTTAACCATTGAAACTCTTTTACGTCATTGGGACTACTGTGAAATCATTAGAATTCATCCTAGATCAATTTTGGTGGTATTCTTACGTAGCCTCCCCCACATCCTTAACGAAAACAAATCTAGAAAAAGTAATATTTTTTACTGAAACTGAAAACGGACACATCAACGAAATTATGTTTTTATGAATAAGCAAAACACCCACAATCCAGGAAAATTGTCCTCCAAGAATAAAATTCATTCCCCAGTATATGTTTTGTTGTTTTATTTTCCAAACTTATAACGTGTGTATAATCTTCGAATATGATGGCGCATTAGTACATTAGTAGATATGTATATTCAATTGTGTTTATGGTAATAAACAAAACAAAAATCTTTTTCAGGAACTGTGCACCGTAAGTGTTTTGGGTTTTTTTTCACATTCTACTTATTTCTTTTTATCAATTTACAAAACAGTCTTTCATTTATTTTGTTATATTAAAATATACTAATCTTGAATTTCTTACTAACACCTTGAGCGAAATAAAATCACCATCAGTATTTTATATTTTATCATGAAATCGATCACACAGACTTTCTAAAATCGTATACAAAATTTCTAAAGCTTTATTGACTTTGATTGATTTTGATTTTTCGGGCATAAAAATATAAAATCAGGGTTATGTAGGGATATTTACTGATAAAGTTACATTACTTAAACAAATATTAGTCTTAAAGTATTAATTAACTATTGTTTTATTTGTGTTTTTTTATAACAGTTTAGAAAAATTTCATACTTGTTGTATTAGTGTCTTCTATTTAACACTGTATTATTTTTAAAAACAAATTGCTACTTAGTGTGACTTGAGCTAATATCCTTTTTAAAATAAGAAGTGTATCTATATTCATTGCTA
>CM065923.1:49627483-49679983 GCA_033439105.1 Magallana nippona | reverse complement strand
ATCTCACGAAATCCACCGATGTGGGTGCACCATCAGCTGCAAGATAAAGAATGGACAGTTTGACATGAGTATAAGGCTGATGTCACTGTGGTGCTTTAACACATGACAATGAGAGAATCGGGGCTTGGTCGGACACCTACCCTCCTCAGCTGTGTAGCTCTGGAGGAGCGGGGGTTTCTGTCCGGGACTCCAGAGTCGGACGGTCCCGTCAGCCGAACACGACAGTAGCTGCATCTTTGAACTGTGCACAGACAACCCCCACACTGCGTTTGTGTGGCCCTCTAGGGTACAGTTTAAAACATTTTGATCTGCAAAATACAATGTAACTCAATGGTCATTATTAATTATTCAAGACTTACAAACAAATGCTTTGAAAATATACACATACAGTACAAATCCAGATTTCTACAAGTACATGTATATATAGGAAGATGAAATAAGGTGATTGATAGCTAAATCTACATAATCATGAGGTGATTGATAGCTGAATCTACATAATCATGAGGTGATTGATAGCTGAATCTACATAATCATGAGGTGATTGATAGCTAAATCTACATAATCATGAGGTGATTGATAGCTGAATCTACATAATCATGAGGTGATTGATAGCTGAATCTACATAATCATGAGGTGATTGATAGCTGAATCTACATAATCATGAGGTAATTGATAGATGAATCTACATAATCATGAGGTGATTGATAGCTAAATCTACATAATCATGAGGTGATTGATAGCTGAATCTACACTGTACATAATCATGAGGTCATTGATAGCTGAATCTACATAATCATGAGGTGATTAATAGCTAAATCTACATAATCATGAGGTGATTGATAGCTGAATCTACATAATCATGAGGTCATTGATAGCTGAATCTACATAATCATGAGGTGATTAATAGCTAAATCTACACTGTACATAATCATGAGGTGATTAATAGCTAAATCTACATAATCATGAGGTGATTGATAGCTGAATCTACATAATCATGAGGTCATTGATAGCTGAATCTACATAATCATGAGGTGATTAATAGCTAAATCTACACTGTACATAATCATGAGGTCATTGATAGCTGAATCTACATAATCATGAGGTCATAATACACTAATTTTTATGAATACTGAAAAAAAATCAAAGGGATGTTTGTAGCTTCGTACAGACCATAAAAATTTTAAAGATCTTCATTACACTTTCCTGGTGCATGTACATGTACATTGTACTAAACAAAAGAATCAAGAGTTGATGTACCAATTCATAATTATGGTCAAGGTTAAGGTTGGTACTACAAATGCATCAAAAGGGTCTATGCTAAGACTGGTACCTACCAAAAGAATCATAGGGGTCTATATTGGAGCTGGGTATATTCCAGCATCTGATTGTTGAATCCTGTCCCCCACTGAAGCACTGCTCGCCTGTGGAGTTGACGGCTAGACAGAGCACCGGACCTATGTGTGCACGAAACGTGTAAACTGGTTCTACATCTAAAGAAGTGGCTCTGAAACACAAGCAGCATTACCTGAGTAAGGTAACCAACATTAAAATCATCAAAATTCAAAAATCATCAAAATTCAAAAATCATCAATTCAAATATCAGTCTTCTTTTCATGAATAAATATATTAAAGAAAGATCTCAAATGTGTTTGCTTTGAAATTCATTTTGAACACTTTCCTGCCTGTATCCTATAGATTTTAAATAAGTAGGTTTTCTTTCAGGTTAAAAAAATATATAAATTCATAAATTACCAACAAAAACCAAAAAAATTTAGCCACCAAGAATTCTAAGGGTCCCCAATAATTAAACAGTCCCACTTGGACACTGACAAACAGATCCAAGGCTCACACACAGCTGCCACACACAGCTGCCCACTACTACTTGTAGACTCACTTTTTGGCAGGGACTGTTTTCTGTAAGTTCCAGAGTTTGAGGGTGTGGTCCTCTGAGGCGGTAATCAGGACCGGGTCCACAGGGTGGAAGGCTAGCGATCGCACTCCATCAAAGTGACTGAAACACATTTATAACAGTAAATTACTGTCAGAATGGGGACAGTGGTCAATAGAAGGGGGCATTTTGAGGAACAGTCCAACCTAGCAAACACGCAACTCTTATTTTCAAATGGCTTTGTACATTGAATTTTCAAAAGAGTTTTCAGCAAAGTTTAAAACAGTTATCCACTTTACATTAGATATGTACAATGTACCTAAAGTTTACCTCTATACTTTACAACTTACTGTACTAACTGAACAACACATTGCTCTGATCAGTCCAAACCAATCATTACAATCAATTCCTCACCAAGTAAGTAATGCTTAGATGGAATATGACCCACTAGGAGTAAGAGAGCTGGGGGGAGGGGGGGGGCCATACCTGCGTAGAGTGTACTTGGCATTCCAGGTTTTCCTGTAAGCTTCTTTGGGGGAGGATATCTGTAACACAGAGAAGACTCGGTCAGTTCAAGAGTAGTGTAAACACAGCACCAAGGACTTCAATCAATCATAACTCGACCCCCCCTCATACAGATTTGTATAATACAGTCTATAAACATGTATTGAAGATTTCAGAAGGATAATATATCCAATGTACAGTGAGTTTGTATATTAGGATATCAATCTGTATTGAAAAGAAACTACATGTATGTTGAACATCACACAAAGATGATAAAAATGATAACAGGACAATGAAGTTTACTGCAGAAAAGTGGATTTCATGCTAAAAAGGATTCTTGAAACCACAGCAAAAGACAGTCAGTCTATCCTCCCTGTATCAGACCACAAACCGATGGAGCTCTAGATTAGTAGCATTCATAAAAGGTGGAAATTCTGTTAATTCTGACTGATTTAAAAGTCAAGAGCAATTAAATATCCTCCACTGAAATGTCTCCAGCACATATTCAAAGCAAGATTTTAACGTAAAGTAACTTTTAATAGCTTTAAACAATTAAGACCTATTTATTTTCATAGTTGGACATTTGCCAAAATGTGGTTCAAACTTCAAGGAGTGATATCAACACACACACACACACATTGTATCTTTGATATATACAAAAAAAAGTCATGTAGGTCACGATTCATCACCTGATCACACAGCTATATTTCAGCTTTTAATATACATATTAGCACTATATTTTTACATGTTTATTTTTAGATTTTGACAAAGTGAAGCTTATTCAGAGATTGATAACATTATTCCATCCAGCGATCATGTGACCAGCGCTTCAAAATGGTAGTATCAGTTACTGAACAGACATATAAGACCAGTTCCTCACAATGGTAGAGACCGGTGACTGGACAGACCCATGCTTTGTAGGACAGAGAGAAATGGACATAACAAGAGCATCATGCTACTAACACTTACCCCGAATAGCTAGAGAACAGAGACCACACACGTACATGTAATATAGAAACAGTGACTGCTGACTCAGGGAAAACATGGCTGTCCTACATCCTAACTACTCTGGTTCCATCAATAGTCGGTGAATACCAATTTCAGTGGATTTTGTTGTTGACTTATCCACAAAATTAAATGTTCATTGAAGATCAATTTCTACTAACATTTTGTATTGATAAGATCATTGACCATGAATTTATGTATCCTTGAAACTGTGATTTTCACTAAATCCACGAAAATTGATACCCACAAAGACAGATGAAATCACACTTCTTTGATCCATCAACTAATTACAAGTTTAAAATCCTGCAGGATATCTAGAAATTTCTTGTTTAAAATTCTTAAACCCCTGACTATCATTGATACAGGCATTTCCCACCAAACTACTGGTGTATTGGAGAATTTTTGTTTTTCTATACTCACATCATAATTATTCTGATCGGCTTCATTATTGACCGTCAGGTCCGCTAACTCCCCAAGTTCTTCTCCAAAGCTTTCATCGTCTGGATCTGTTCCGATGATTTGTTTACGAGAATCCGATGGAAATGCAATAGAACTTCCTCCTTGTAGACCTTTTGAATTAAAAATCTCCATTATTCCTTAAGAGCACAGGCTACATGTTTTTTTAAGGCTTCAATTTCAGCTTACGGTGGAACACACATATATGAATACATGGTCCATAAACATGTATTTCATGGTTGCTCTAATATATAAACTTCTCATTGAATATACATTTAAAAGATGCATTTAAAAACTGAACAGAATTAATGTTAAAGTAATATAAAAAAAAGTTGGTGGACACAATTTAAAGCAAAAGACAAAAGCATTTTTCATGTAATTGAAGATTTACACAACACCCAAAGCAAAAAAATATGCAATATTTTAGTTTTCAATGCATTACTGAAACTGTTACTATAACTTTACATAACGCAGAATAAGAACTAATACGTGAGTGTTAGTAACAGTAATGTGGGGATGGGGGTTTTCTGGAAAGTTTTAGTAATACTGTTGGGGTAGGAGTTTCTGGGGGGTGTTAAGTTATAATATGGAGTCGGTTTTTTTTTCTGGGGGTGGGGACCCTTCACCTCTCCTGTCATGCCTACCCGACTCATCGCTGTCACTCCCACTCAGTCCGGAGCCAGAGGAGTTAGCGGCCCTCTGGGGGCTGGAAGCAGCCCCACCCTGATAGGAGGAAGACTGGGAGGAGAAGACGTCGTCGTCCGATCCTAAATTGGCCAGCATTTGCTGCAAGGCTGATCGCTTTGGTCCTGCATTCACACAGAACTCCATTTATTATCTCCCCTTACATTTATTATTCCATTATCCATAATTTTGAATTATTGAATATATAATTTTATAGATTAATGTACACAAAACTTAATAAATGAAAAATGAAAAGGGTTGTTCCAGGATTTAAATTGAGATGAGGTTATCATATACCTGTACAACAATTTAATGTTAAAAGATTAAAGTATTGATATATCCTAAAAAAAAATATAAAACCTCCCACCCCCTTATAAAAACATTAATTCTGGAACAACCCACATTAAATATAGAAAAACAGAGGAAAAAAAGATCGTTTTTTTTTTTTTTTTAATATTCAAGTGTTTATCTATTTGTAATGGAAACCAAATAAAATCTGAGATGAGGAAAACAGTGGACTACGACACAGGGCTGTCACCCCTGAGGGGGGCAGGTTGTGGGGGTCAGTGTTTCCATGGAAACAATGATTCATGCAGGGCTGATATCAATTTAACTGGAATTGAAGTAATATTCCATTCATGCAGGAACTGTACAATAATATTCTATGCTATAAGATTTCCTATATTTAAAATCTATAGTGAAATGAAAATGCAGCACACAACATCTAACTTATATTACTAGCATGCATCTCCATTCACATTCATCTCAATTCCTCTTTATATTCCAATTGGGTTCATCTCATACTATAATTCATTATCACTAGCACTTTTGCCTAACACCACTGAAATGTCAATTATCATTAGTTTTCCAAACATCAGATTGCAGAGAGAGACAAAACAAAATATTAAAGCTTCTTGCTTATCATTAATTTTGATAATTAATTCTGTTTTAAGTTTTCCTAACATAGGTAGACAGGTATCTGAGGCTAGTGTATGCTGGCAGCGGGGCTGTTAAAGCTTTAGAGAGCTTGGCTGGGGGTGTGTGCGAGTGTGGATAAGCGAGGACTTACTTGACTTCATTCCCTTTCGCTCCTTTTTATACTGGTCTTTAAGTCTATCTATCAGTCGTTGGTCCACGTCCCACTCCTCTTTCTCATTTTGCACTGTGTAAAGCATACAGCCAATCAGTGAGGAGAACAAGACACAGTTCCGCATCACTTGAGTTTGGAATTGTACGCGACTCTATGTGATGTGGATATCTATAGAGGTGACATGCTAGCTATGATTGGACAGACACCAGACTAAACACACAAATGAATGTATCTCCTGTGTTTAAATACATAAGGAATATTGGCATTCTCAAAGGACGGTTCAAAGTCCTCACCATGCTCTACAATCAGCTTAACTTACTAATGTCTCTGGAGTTTACTGTGAAGGGGATGTGAAGCAATGACTATTAGTTAGTGTCCGTACTATGGCTAGTGGCGGTGTCTGTACTATCGCTAGTGAGTGTCTGTACTTTCGCTAGTGACGGTGTCTGTACTATCGCTAGTGACAGTGTCTGTACTATCGCTAGTGACAGTGTCTGTATATCGCTAGTGATGGTATCTGTACTATGGCTAGTTACAGGGTCTGTACTATCGCTAGATACAGTGTCTGTACTATCGCTAGTTACAGTGTCCGTACTATGACTAGCGACTGTGTCTGTACTATCGCTAGTTAAGGTGTCTGTACTATCCCTAGTTAAGGTGTCTGTACTATCGCTAGTGACGGTGTCTGTACCATCGCTAGATACAGCGTCTGTACTATCACTAGTGACGGTGTCTGTACTATCGCTAGCGACAGTGTCTATACTATCGCTAGTTAAGGTGTCTGTACTATCGCTAGTGACAACGTCTGTATATCGCTAGTGATGGTATCTGTACTATGGCTAGTTACAGTGTCTGTACTATCACTAGTGACAGTGTCTGTACTATCGCTAGTTACAGTGTCTGTACTATGACTAGCGACAGTGTCTGTACTATCGCTAGTTAAGGTGTCTGTACTATCCCTAGTTAAGGTGTCTGTACTATCGCTAGTGACGGTGTCTGTACTATTGCTAGTTACAATATCTGTACTATCGCTAGTGATGGTGTCTGTACTATTGCTAGTTACAGTATCTGTACTATCGCTAGTGATGGTGTCTGTATTATTGTTGCCTAATCATTCCTACACGTAACAAACAGTACCTGTTTTTGTCCTCACATATCCCCTTAATCCCCCTCTCTATGACAGGAGTAGGCCATTGATCAGTAAGGTGAATACAAACAAACAAAATAGTGACTTGTCACAAAAAAACAAACAAAGTAATCTGTTCAGATCTGTCCTTCCAAACTCAAGCGATTCGCCTGTCACAATTCAAGTTCAATGGGCAATTATAGGAAATCATCAAAAGATTTTAAAATCAGGAATTTTTCTCAAAACAAATGTGAATTGATTACTTTGACTAAGGAAACAAAGAAGACAAGAGGGAGATTTCTATAGAACACAATGAACATCACTCAACAGAATACTACAGAATATAACACGGATCCCCTGAGGGGGAGGGGGCCTCCCCCAGGGGTCACTAAAGGAAGAGAGAAGTGTTACAGTGGTGACACACAGACAGACAGGGAAGACGTTACCCCACTCCGGTCCGTCTCCATGACTCTGGGCCTCACCAGCGCCGTTCTCTGCTTCCTCCACCAGGAAGTCAAACTCAGCCAGCGCTTCCTCTGTCTCCGTATCGTCCTCCATCATGGCGATGTTGTCCACATTCTGCATCTAAAATTCATATCAATTCAACAGCTTTATCAAAATTAACAATCACCACATAACAATTATGTATTATACCTAAATTTCTAATCCCCCCATAACAGCTATATTATATCCAAATTTACAATCATCCCTTATTAGCTTTTTTTATATCCAAATTAACAATCCATTCATAATCCATAACAGCTATATTATATTTTTTTTTAAATAACAATCAATAACAGCTAAATGTCTCAACAATCAACCTGTTACAGCTAAAAATTGAAATAAACAATTCATTGAGCATGAGAAATTAAGTAGATTAATTACAACAAAAAAACCTTAAAGCATGCCTAAAAGAAGACAACTTATCACTACTTGACCAATGTAGGTGGACATGTATCTAAGGCTTCACAAACTAATAATCTAGTCACAATGAACATATTTAACTGACCAGCCACTTCTACACTGGTAGTTGGAGATTGTGCCATTTATGTACGTGCGAGACAGACCTATATATTAGAGAAGGGAGCTGCTGTCTGTATTTTCTAATTGCTATTTTTCAATATTTTTACACTGATGATCAGGAAGTCTTTGATGATGGAGAACACTGTTCGATATATACTCTATAATAAAGATACACTGTTACTATATACACTATAATATACATGTACATATTGGTGATACTGCTTTTCTCACAACTTCATATTTACATTAGTGATTCATGAAAAGGGATGTAACTGTTTTATAGTTTTTGCTGTTGAATCTCATTATGACTGAATACATGATTTATTGCACATCTAATGAGGAAGTACACCTTTTTCCTTCTGGGGAAATATATTATCCTTTTCCTTAACAAACAAGAACTAAGAGAACCACCATGATGAGACGGTCACTCGTGTGGAGACCTGATGATGATATATGTCTCCATGGTTTACACTCTAGAAATTTACAACATCCTCCGTGCTAGGGGGGTGGGTTCATTACCTTTGGTCTCTTCTTTACATGCTTGACTTCACTTTCCTCTTCACCTGCTAAACCATCATCTTCATCACTGTGAAATAAACAAATCTGTAGAAATCATGAAGGAAATTACAAGTATGTCAAGTATAGTGGCAGAGAAGCAGCCTCAATTTCATTAGCTACATCAGCCATTGCGTCATGTTCATGCCAGTATAAGAGGTACCTGAGATTGTCCTCATCTTCCATGCCATCTTGACCGAGGAAGTCAAGCGTGGCCAGAACTGAGGCCTCACTGTCCAGCAGGGCAGAGTCAACCAAAGAAGCCGGCATCTTCTTCCCCCTGACACAGAAAGGCAGTCATGCATGACAGAGATAATCAGTAGTTGAAGGCCAGTGGGAAAAGAGTGTTACTCATGAAAACAGCATTGAAAGTTAGATATTGAATTTATACATATCATATATACAGAAGTATATGTATATAAGAACATCTTAAAAATCAGCTTAAATATCTATATCCAAAGAAAGTACTTTGTATATTCAGAAAACAGGATCTTTTAGAGAGAAAGAGAAGTTTATTGAAAAGAAATATCAGAATAGTTTAGAAAAAGATACTACAGAGAGCCATTCTGAAGCAGAATATCTTATCCAGTAGTTGTTCATAAAATGTTTTATTACACTTCACAGAACCTCCCACTTGTATGGTGAGGATTGCATCATTCGGGGAAGAATTTAAACATCATGATCTAGATATCACCCCGTGATGACCCATCCCATCCCTGGGATGCTAATCTGTTACCTGGCTTTCCCCTGGTCCCCAGGCCGTTTGCTGGGCACCTCCCCGTTCATCTGAACAATGGCGGGCTGGGCTCCCTCTGCCTCACTCTCAGCCGCGTGGGCCTGCAGCCCCAAAAGGGAGCGAACTCTGGCCGACCTCACATCAATAATTGTATCTGTATATCCAATCTCTTGAAGGTATCTACAAAATAATTAGGATTCTTAACGTGGAGGAACCTGATTCAACATTACCAAAGAAAAGTCATCAGTGAGTTTTTAACAGCCACTTAGTCATGACTATAAGATGTTTTTATATTTATACTTGTAATATGGAGTGTAATAATAGAGCAGTCTTAACTATGTGTGTTTCTACTGAAATAGAGGTGTTACTGAGTAAATATGATATAGCACTCACTGTCTAAGCAGGTGTCTGCCTTGGCGCCAAGACACATTGCCAGCGGACGGCATTACCTCCCCATCCACAGCATCCTCTAGAAAACCCAAGGATTAAAGAAATGTAACACAGGGCCACAGAAATATCATACAGATTAACAGAAACATCACACAGATTAACAAATATAACACACAGATTCACAAAAATACCACACATATCCAAAAAAATCGGAGGTTTGTTTACAAGAAAAACTCCCTTACTTACAAAACATCAAGTACTTCAAGGGCACTCACATACCGATAAAATTGCTCAACTTCCTGAATTCTTTGAGGTAGCAACCAATCAAAAGCATGGCTGATGACTTACCTTCTTTCTTCTCCAGTGACGGGGGTTTGAGATCTTCTTGATTTAATTCTGTACCATATTTCAGTTTGTGATATTTGGCTCTGTTTAAAAGAAATTTGAGTTACTATATGACTTTGTTCCACAAATCCTTTAACACAGGGCAGGCTCTTTTCTCTACTGATATAAATCTGAGGACACAATAACTGGCCTGTCACTGACAGTGGGAAGTACGGTGTCTAGTTTTCAAAGAGACAGTCAATCACACTTCACAAGACCTTGCATCTTATACAAAACCATATTTTCTTTTATGTGAACAGTATTCATAATCCATTTGTCAACCCTGAATTGATAAACACTACCTATCCAGAGAAATAGAGTACCCTATATGCAATGTTCTGCAAAAAAATAACTAAGTTCAACAGGGAGCGTTCCTTTCATAAATTCTCAAAAACCAAAATCCACGTAATATGCATATCTCTGATATATGTTCTATAAAAGTCTTCACATTCCAAAAGGTGTAAATGTTAGATTTTTTTCTGAGTGTGAATGATTGGTATTAATTATCTTCTCATTAAATAACATGTGTACCGTATTATCCCTAATAAGCGCCCCTGCCCCTATAAGCGCCCCCTCCATCTTATGTCAATTGTCAGAAAAAAAAGGGTCCCCCTTTGTTACCTTATAATAAAGTATTTAGATTTCATTGAAGTTGGATAATTTGTACATAAATAGAAGCACTAGTGTTAAAAGTTAAAGGAATATTCTATGAACGACTTAATTAAGGATGAATATTTCCTGAAAGTGAAAGTGACCTCCCAGTTGTGTATTGATCCAAAATTTTGGGGTTTCTTTGTGGAAATATATCAATAAATATGACTCAAGTGGATTATCTTATTGTGAAGGCAGGCCTCTCACACCCAATTTTGGTACTGGGGCCAGAACCAATGGATTGGGAAAAATGTGATGTTTTAATAGAAATTGGGAAATTTTTTCCCTGCTTTATGTACACTCCCCTGAACAAAAAACTTCGGTCGATTGGTGGATTTTTTAAATATTAAATTCTAAAACTTGGAACATGTGTGTAATAATGAGAAGGAAAAAAAGTATATTCAGAGTGTGATACAAGTTTGTTAATAAATTTTTAAAACATGAAAATTTATAACTTCCCAAAAAGTTTCTGTGTAATTACTACATGTCAAATAGACTTTCACCTAACAGCGTAGGGCAGTGGGATAGAGGTTTTACTACAAATCTTTAAGTCATAAGTTCGAATTCCGCTATGGGTTTTTAAATATTTACCTTTCCAAAAATTTCTAAAAACATATTTTTTGATTAAATATTGTAAAATTAGAAAACTCTAAACCACTCAAAACCAGTGAAAGTATTAATGGTGTTCTTTAATCCACATTACTATCGACAGATGTCCCATACCACCTTAAGTGAATGAAATAGAAAGATGATTGCATTGGTCTAGATGCAGAAAAAGGATTTAAACTACACTATGGTAGCTTACCTCTCCTGTTTCAGAGCAAACTCCAACATCTTGATTCTTCTGACAAGGTCTTGTTTTAAGTTTTCCTGACCTTTCCTCTCTCCTTGTAGAAAAGCTATTCTTGCCTGAAAAAAATCAGTATTTGAAACCTCTGTAAAATCATTTCAATTATCCCTTTTAAAATGACAGTCTCTGAAATGTTAATTCAAAAATTTAACGCCATAAACATGTGTAATTTTATTCAAAAGCAATTTGATAATTCAGAAATAAAATTGAAGATGACAACAGAAATGAAATTGACTTTATTCTTTCATTTTTTTTAATAAAACAAATTTTTTGTTTTTGTTTTTAAAACAACAGAATAAAAATACAGTTCAGAAACTGTACAGCAAATGCATACCCTATAAATCAATATAAACCTGTATGAGTGTTCAACATAAAGCTTATAGCAGAGTTCTTGAAAAATGTCTGACATCTTGTTTTGGTGGAAAAACTAAAGGACCTCCACAAATTTCCTAATCATCAATCCTTGGGACCAATAAATTGATCAGAGACAGCAGTCATACAGTGATAGTGTGTATATAGTTATAGGCGGAGTACAACCCTGCTCCTACAAACACTGGCTAGCAGGTTAACCCTTTAGTTCAGTCTGTAGAGCATTGGTTTTTAAACTAAACGGTCTTGGGTTTGAGTATACTTGTGGACATTCCTCCTAAGGCCTAAAAAAAAAATATTGTGTGTTTAGGGGAACCCAACCTAACCTAAAAATATGCCCCGATCCTACCATTTTTAGATGTCTGTTTTTATCCGATTGTGATTTTTATATTATTTCCATTAAAAACCTGTTTTTAAATACAGATACAGATCATTTATTTCTAATTCAGAGTCCAGAACAGACAAGTACATGACATATTATGACACAAACAAATATTCTTAGGATTTTATATTTGTATTTGTGCCCTCGTGCAAAAAAAATAGGATAAAATAAAAAAATATCCCTACCTACATACCTAATTTTTTCATCAGTGTTACCCTAAACACACAATTTTTTTTAGGCCTAATTCTATTTCAAAACTTTTCAATAAATATTTGAACTTTTGATTTTTATGGGGTTATATAGTTGTTAATGGGAGAAAAGACTTTAATAAGAAAAACAAAAATAAGAACACAACGGAATTATTTAAATGATATGTTTGATTTCCTTCAAATATCTAAGAGCTTAGAAGAACAAATCTGTAATATATACTACATCCACATATAACACAGCTAGTATTCATATGTTCGAAGTTCAAAGTGTGTTTGATATAGACAAGAGTTATTAGATATTATCTCCTATATTCATGCAGCTAACTCTCTGGCTGCTTACTCTTTTATATAAACATTAATCCCAATCTTGAAAGTGGAACATTTTTTGTCCATTTGGTTCAAACAACCCACTCAATTTCTGACTAATCATCTTTAATTTAGCAACTAGGACAAATTATCTAATTTCTAAATTATTAATTTCGTACAGTTTTCTTTCTTCGAAAAACTTTTTAATTCCATTTTTATCAGCATGCTGTTTAACTCTTTTGAATCAGGTAGATATGGATAGATAAGGCTGATAACTTCACATGTGTTCACACTCATCCCACTATAGGTACTGAAGCTGAGTCAGGTGAGTCATTCGGTCAGCCTCACGGCGTTTGTCATTTCCTGGTGACAGCGCTCTCGATGTGACATGGCAACTTTATAACAGAATTTGATATGATATTGCACATACGCTCAAAACTCCACAATGACCCCATTTACATCATTTGTTGAAAAAATGTCAAAAATGAAACCGCCATATTGAAATTAAAAATGGCGGACACACAACTATAGTGCATTGTTTATCTACGCTTTTCGCTCCTGACAAGTACATAACTCACCAAGCAGAAAAATATGCAACTGTTTGTACAGATAATGCAATATAAAAGCTAGATTATTTACTTGAAGTTCTGCACGCTCAACTTCCCATTGTGATCTTTCCATCTCAAAACGAGCCCATTCCGTTTGTAGAAAATGCAGTATTCCGGGCATCGAATATTGCGGACGCTGGCCCACATCATCCGCCTGCTGTTTAGTCATCATCCCCATTGCCCCTGACACTGGGCCTAGCTGTCCCGCGTGCTGAGATCCAGGGCCCTCACCCTCATTCATTTTCTTAGTTTGGAAGCCATTACAGTATTATTTTTCAGCATAGATGGCGCTGCGAACTGACGTCATATTTTGTTTTCGGACCTCTTTTTGACTGTTTATCGCTTAGGAGAGGAAAGCGCGCTGTGTCCCGAACAGCGAGAGCCACCCTTTTCGCACTGTTACGGTCCAGCGGATAGATCAACAACACGAACTGTGTATTTGGAGCTGTCATGTAAGTGATAAGATCATCAAACTTGATCATACAGTATTTAATTACACATAGTGCCTGTACACGATAATCCTAAAAGTGAAGCATTCCTATAAATTTATATATGTAAGGATAAACTATTAATAATACATTAAATTTTGATCTATATAATTTACAATTTAGGCCCAAAACATATACTTTCAAAAATTGAAAATGAGTTTAAATGACAGAACCCATGATAAGTTGGTATTTACGTTAAATTTGGCATTACAAAAACTATATACGAAAGATTGGGGATTCCAAAGATTGGCCTTTGCTGGCATCAAATGTCACGGTCTCTCCTCTTCGATTCAATATCCCCATTTCAAAAGCCTTATACAGATTAAATTGATTGAAATATACTCTGTTCTCTGTCCCAAGTTTCTGCTTCCACCACTCTTTGCTTATTATTTTGATAATCAGAAATACCTTTGTGTCCAAACTATGTTACATTCATCCACTATTCACTAGAATGAAAAAACTTAAGATTTTCTGTTTTGAAACGCACCTGTACCACTTCAGGTTTCAACAAACAACCAAAAATAAAAATAAAAAATCAACAGGGATTTTACGTTGCAAACTACATAAAAGGTACCTGGATGATAACATTGAAAATTGTGCAAGGTGTCGATCATGACTACTTCCGAATGGAAAAAAAGATCTTCATAAGAAATTTAATTGCTTTCGTTCATGTTAATTTCTGAGGGTAAAAATAGATGAATTTAAGTGTCAATGAAGAAATCTTTGATTTTTCCTGGTGTGTTGATTTTAATTGTACTTCTTTGACAGGTATGTGTATTCTTATTAAAATTTGTCAAAAAGTGATGGAAACAGTAACCTGGGCCCACAGGCACCTGACATTATAATTTTTTCTCATAATAAAAATAAATACCCTATACCTAATAATAGACAAGGTACCCATCGCCGCCATCTTGAATTTATGTCAAACTGTCACATCAGGTTGAAGTTTCGCATGAAACTCATCGGTAAAATTATTTTGCGATCCTCTCCGTCTCCCGATTGGTCATTCAACATATAAGCTTAAAACCAATTCAACCAAAACGATGCATCACACCTGTCATTAATAAAAATCGCCCCTCAATTTGCATCTACTGCCTTAGATATGCGACAAAAGGCTAAATGGGTGGACGGAAGTTGACATAATTGCGTCATACTTTGGGTAATCCCTTCCAAATATAGCACTGATACGAATATTCAAAAACCGTCGATTTTGAATTCGAGCAACATACAAGTTAAAATTAAGAAAGTGGGTATCATAAACTGTCAATAATAAATTTTATTACACAAAATTTATATAAACATGTTTATAGATGCATATATTTTGAAATATTGACACAAATACACAGTGCAGGGAAATCTCATTTGCATAAATGTGACAACTTCCGTCCACCCTTTAGCCTTTTGTCGCATATCTTAGACAGTAGATGCAAATTGAGGGACGATTTTTATTAATGACAGGTGTGATGCATCGTTTTGGTTGAATAGGTTGTAAGCTTAGATGTTGAATGACCGATCGGGAGATGGAGAGGATCGCAAAATAATTTTACCGATGAGTTTCAAGCGAAACTGCAACCTGATGTGACAGTTTGACATAAATTCAAGATGGCGGCGATGAGTACCTTGTCTATTATTAGGTGTATAGGGTATTTATTTTTATTATGAGAAAAATTTATAACATCAGGTGCCTGTGCCTGGGCCAGACTATATATAACAGTCTTGGCATGAAAAGCGCACTCTCTCTCTCTCTGAATTAAAGTCATTTTTACCTAGCTTAACCATTTTATACCATTACTATTTAGTACCCTAACTTGCGTATCACTGTTTCAAATAATTGTACTATCAAAATTATTTTATTTTTCATTTATAAAGTATAGTAATATATAAAAATTATATTATTTTGACAGTGAGGTATGTCTCAGCAATCAAACTCTGTCCCCTGTGATTGAATCCATTGACGACGAACAAGATGATTCACTTCCTAATGGTCGTTGGTAAGCAAGGGAAGCCCAGAATCAGCCGATTCTTCACACATCAAAAGGAGCAAATATCCACACAGACCGCGGTCATCAAACTCTGTCTCCGGGATGGCAAGCAGGTAAGCTACTGTCTGAGAGTCTGTACCTGCTCAGGTAGTAAGAGCAAACTGCACAACATGCAGATATAAATCTGTCATATAAATCTTTAGTTTCATTAATATTCGTTGGCATCAATTTTCATGTATTTATTGAAAATCTGTTTCATTTGGGGCCAATGATAAATGATCATATCAATTAATAAAACATTTTGATTGCAAATAATGTTAAATCCCATGTAAAATAAGCAATTTTTATGTACCAGCAATTATACCCCCCTGTAAACAAAGTTTGGGGGGGGGGGGGGTATATAGGAATCACCTTGTCTGTCTGTCTGCAATCGTGTCCGGTCCATATCTTTCTTATGGAGGAGCGTTGGAAGTTCTTACTTCACACAAAGATTGCTTATGACCTGAGGGTATGTCATGATTTTGACCCAAGGTCAGTCGTGCAAGTTCAAGATCACAGGAAGGAAAAGTGCATAATTTAGTTTTTCATCAAGCATATGATGATTGATGTTTTGATCTGGACTCTTATAATTAATGTACACTGTGTTTACTTTACAGGAGGGCTTTGTTAATTATGAAGACATGACACTGGTCTACAAACTGTATGTGAATGTGTGGTTCATTGTAGGAGTATCCAGTGAAGAGGTAACTAACCTCAAGGAGTATGTAACTAGCCTCATAGAGTATGTAACTAACCTCATAGAGTATGTAACTAACTTCATAGAGTATTTAACTAACCTCATAGAGTGTGTAACTACCCTCATAGAGTATGTAACTAACCTCATATAGTATGCAACTACCCTCATAGAGTATGCAACTAACCTCATAATGCATGTAACTAACCACAAAAAGTATGTCACTTTTGTCATAGAGTATGTAACTAACATTAGAGAGTATTTAACTTACCTCATAGAGTATGTTACTAACATCACAAAGTATGTAACTAACCTCACTGAGTATGTAACTAACACCAGAAAGTATGTAACTAACCTCATAGAGTATGTAACACCTAATAGAGTATGTAACTTACCTCATAGATCTATGTAACTTACCCGTAACATAAACCAGTCCACTATTTATGTGCTCTGTTCTCTGACAGCTGGGGGTTATCTTGTCAAACTCAAAACACTACTTCCAACAAAAAAATCTTTTTTCTGAATCCACCATAACCTTTTGTTTTGCAGAATGAGCTGGCCATGTTTGAACTGTTCCAAAATTTTGTGGAGACTTTGAAGACATATCTAGGAAAAGTGGTAAGTTTTAAAAAATAGTTTGACACTTCTTTCATCCTATCTTTCCAATCAGCTGTAATCTGAGGTAACATTTAAATTTTAAACAATGTAAGGTACTACTTAAGACAAATCATCTTATTGTCTTCTCTTGATGACAACAAATACGTAAGAAATGAATTTAATATTATTTACATGTTACCAGTATATAATACATGTAAAGTATAACATATATAATTGGGGCGTTACTGAGATACGGACATTAAAATGAATTTGAAGAGCAAGTTGACGATTAGAGTAAAACGATAAAGTGAAGTTAAAGATTTTTTCTTTTTAATTTTTCAGACTGAGGTGGATGTATCCTTGTTTCAAAAAGCTTAAAATAATTGGGCATCAGAGTTCAGATCATATACTATTATGTAAGATTTATGTAACCCAGTGCATGCCTTATTTCTATTGTTCCAATCATTATGGCTGTATGTTGCATAAGCGGTTGTTTAATTCTCCTGATTGAGATTTTAAGGTGAACATAATCTGAGGTGTGTTTAGCAGAGCATACATGTGATATGTACCAGCGTACACAAAATGTACCGTTTTTCTACCCCATTCACAATGTACCGGCGGGACACCAAAATTCACGGAATATGAAAATTTGTACAGTATTTTGAATTTCTTGCTAAATGCCGCCATTTTCCTCTTATTCATACTCGGGAGACACTGGGAAAACATCACCTATGTTTAACACATGACCTTCCGATACTTGTGTAGTGTTCACAAACTGTCATGTCTGAAGGTGTGAACTACCAATTGGGATAATAATCTCGCTATAAATCCGTGTTATAAAAATTTTAATTTTTTTATGTGCTGAAACTTATGTAAGGTTGCATTTGCTGCTGTTATTTTGCATTGCTGATGTATATGTCAGTAATATCAACAAGGTGTAATTTGGAGCCATCGACTCTCACGTTATTCAATATAAAGATGGCAAACAAACTACATGTATCAACTAAACCAGCTGAATTTATACGATTCATAAGAAAATTATGATATAAAACACAATACATGTATATGAAATTTTAAAGCATTCAAAACTCCATTACAACTTTTAAAATAAGACATTTGTGACAATATACATTTGTTGGTTTAGAAATAAGGTGCCTTATCAGAAGAATTTAAGCAATATTTGTACCGTTTTTATAGGCAGTGTACAGTTTTTTCACTCAAATACCAGTTTTTTTATGGCTCCTATACAGTTTTGTGGTCTTCGACTTATCACATGTATGGCAGAGTCAGTGCTCACCTTGACCAGTAACACAAATTTTGGTGAACATTCACAAGCATGTACTCTGTTGAACAACAAGCCTCTGGTTTACATGAAATAAAAAAGATCAAGATTAACAACATTATGATAATAGGATTAACAAAGTTACAGGATAAACAAATGTAGTGTCCAGTACATTCATTAACCTTACAAAGCTTACATTCCTTGACTTTATGAAGATCATATTCAATATGGACCGGGTTTACATGATTATTGATGAGATGATAATTGACGGACAAATTGCGGAGACATGTAGCAGTAGAATTCTTGTACCGCTACAGCTGATGGACGCCGCCAAATGAGGGGGTCATTCCACCCGCGGTAGCACTTGGATTGCGGTAGAACTGAACGATCAAACCACTGCAGCAAACACCAGGTACCATTTACATCGGAGATAGAGCACCTGTCATCCATCAGGAGAACAGGGGGAGTGTCCTGTACAATGCTGGTCATGTGGTGTTAACAGATCAAAGAAATAACTGACTATTTCAATACTCTATGTACATTTACTTCTAATGTTTACAGAATCCTGTGAAGACTCTTTAGACATGTACAATATACAATAGTCAGTTAACCAAGACTAATGTTTTGCTTGTTTATTTAAAAAATGAAAAAATGAATGCAAATTCACTCAGAGCCTTAAAGGTGCAATTACACATTTTTTCAATTAGATTTTTCATAATTTTTTTTCAACCTATTTGCATTGTTTTGTGTCACCCCCAAAGTTGATTGAAAATCACATGGCATTAATACAATTCTTTGTAAGTAATGTAAACAAGGCTTTAGCCATTAAATGTTCACATAGTTTTTTTTATCTTTAGAAAAGATTTCATTTCCATTTTTTTCATTTTGGTATCTAATCATATTATCATACAACTGAACAGTTTCTTTGTCACATGTATTAAAAAATATTTTGAAATTTTCTTCTCAGCAAAATATTTGATACAAAAATATGACATAAACCCTGTTTACATAACAAACGATAGGTGAGCTTTGTATCTCGCTTGCTATTCAACAACTGATATTCAAAATTCGGTCAAGCATCAGAAATACCAAGGTTAAGCATCATAAACATAGAAAAATGTGAAACTAAAACTATTAAAGATCAAAACATAAAAATTAAAAGGGGAAATGACAATGGCTCTTTATTCCGTCCAGTTAGGGCATGTTGATCCACTTTAAGGTGGTATGGACACCTCCATGTTATGACATACTTCCGATCGAAATAATAAAATTAAGTGTAATTATAAATGTTTTCTTTCCGAAAATTGTAACCTAACTGCATAGCGCAATGGGTTATAGCTTTAACTACGAATCTGCAAGTTCAAATACCACAAGGGATTTTATTACTTTTACCTTTCCAAAAAATTTTTTCGGTCAAATGTTGTAAAAATTTTTAACCGGTGAAATTATTTTAATTTTAATGTACTTTTATCCAGCTTATAATCAACAGGTGTCGCATACCACCTTAATTACAATGTGAATAATTTATAGAAATCAATTTGATATTGCAGCTGTTCTGATACGGTACCACTCTCAAATTACGTATACAGCTGATTTCAATTAGATTGCTTAGGGGTCCTCCAAACTATTGGGAAAGTTTCATATACAAGCCCAAACTTCTTTATTTCTTGAAGAAATAAAATTCTAGCATGTGTTTGACTTGAAAATGACAGAAAAAAGGTTCAACTTGTGGGGGGAAAAAATCAACTTTTAAAAATTTGATGCTACTGATAAACACAAAAGCCCCTGCTGTATTAGAACTTGGGACCTGCGGGTCAGTAGATCAAAGCTATACCCATTGTGCTACAGAGGTCGACACCACAGTTAGTGATATAAACAGTTGCACAAAGTGTTGAAATTGCCATGTTGTGACATAATGTCATTAAAAGTAAAAGTCACAGGGGGCAGGGACCCTATCTGTAACTGAATTAAACAAGTTGACAAGGTTTTGTGGTTTTATTTCTTTCTTTCTATCATATATTATTAAGTTATTGACAATTCCACCACGTGGAAAACATGAAAACAAAGAAATTCAAACATGGTGCTTCGTTCAATAACATTACTCTCAAAATCGAATGCCACGACTGCACCATAGCTAAAACAATGAACCAATACAGTATGCCAAATATCAATTCAATTTACACATTCTTCAATGAAATAGATACATTAACAAAATAAGTTTATCTCTGAGAGATGTCAAGGATTTCTCTATCAGTTTGTTTTATCCTACTAGTATAACAACAACTGGTTCTCCATCTTGAAGCAGCATTACCGTTACTTATTTCATCAATTTCTGACAACTTAGCTGCATCAAGACATTCCTTCAAGTTAAACTTGTGTCTTCTGTTGGAGAATTTATCAGACCTCATCAAATAATTATGCGAAGACATTATGATCTCAGTAGCACTAGATTATCACAGACAATGTTCGGCAGATTGGCCTAGCACTGACAGACACACGTACAGACAAGAAGACAGTTCCATTCATTATTCATGTCCTTATCTCTCACACTCAATTTAATTTTTCAAGTTAAAGATGCGCTGCAAGAGGCTAGGTTTCTGTCGGGAACTGCTGTCGTTTGTTTTGGCACTGCTTGTTCCTGAGATCTCATTGGACACCGGGTTTATGTCTGTCAACAGGAAAAAAGAGATATAATTCAACAGTGTCAAAGTTCAAATGTGAACTACACAGCATACATCACATGATTTCTTGCATTTTAGAGATGCCGCTCAGCTTTTAAAGAATTATTGAAGATCAAAACATTGCTGTGACATTTATCATTTGTTCTTGTAGTCTAAAAATCTACTCTTGACAGTCCAGTATTAATGTGCTATGTATACAGGGAAATATTTGCCCCCATAGCAAATTTAAGACTAGGCAATTTCAATTGCCTCAAATTATCTCTCTTTTAACACAACTGTGTCTGGGCAAATTGAAGATGGGGTGAAACTGTGTGCGTGTAGAAGGGTGAAAAAAACATGGGGCGAAAATAACCCTGTATACAGTGTCAATCTGTAAAAATGTGAAATATCGGACTGTTTCAGTACTGATATTTTTTAAATCGTACCATCTCGAATAAATCAGAAAATGAAATTTATAAGTAATGTTTTAGAAATGACATTGTAAACCATCCTTTATTCGCTGTAATTTTACTTCATGCTTACCAGTGATAACCCCATTTGCAGGGAATTTTTTCACAAAAAAACATTTGAAGATAACAAATCCGAGATATACCACTGTATAAGAAAAGAATGGTTTGTACAAGATGGTGTGTTCCCGAACGGCTACTCGCCAATTGGGCAATTAGACAATTATGGGGCCCTTGAAGGGCAGAAACTGAGAATTTCTCATTTTTTTCAAAGTTCAAGAGACATAACTCTGTCAAAAATCATCGGATCAGAACCAAATTCGAACTCAACCTGTATATTCCTATGACACATTGAGTTGAATGTGTGCAACAGTTGTTGAGATAATGATCAGAAAGTGAATGATGATGGAATGACAGAAGGCTGGAATGATGAAACGGGGTAACACTATATGCCACGGCCATTTTAAAGTTACTAAATAGCACTTTATTCATGTTGTTAAACAATGCTTTTTGAATTAAAAGAGGATTGAAAATTTCATTATTGTTTGTGCTTTAAAAATAAGCTTAAAGGATCCTTTATAGATATCCATTCATTTCTCATGAATTCACAATGTTTTCAATGCAGGTTAATACAGGTCTATTCTACCTGTGCCCCTTTAGAGGACCCCATAATTGCTTAAAATAATTAGGTGTTTGGTTTAGCAAGTAGCAGTTCAGGGAATAAACTACAAGACATACATTGTACTTGCAACTAGGACATTTTTGCAAATCTCACGAAAATAAGGCCACTTTTGATGTTACAAGGAAAGAAAAAAGCTTAATTGATTTACAATATCAATCCAAATTTAAAAGTTTGGTAAGATCTACTTAAATCAGGTTATTCCTTTCAACCTGAACTCCCTCTGCGATGAAGGGGAAAAAGTTGTGGGGTTCTGTGATGAGCGAGAGGGACTTACTTGATGGGGGTGAAGCTGTGTCACTGGTGTCGTTCATCTCGTCCAGCAAGAGGTTAATGTCCACTTTACCTGAAGAAAAAACACAACAGGAGACATCAATATTGAGTATGTTTCGATAATACCTGTCAACATTTTATATTCTTTAACATGCACGTTACATATGAAGTAATGTTTTAATTATACCTAAGGTAGATTGCTTCACCAAAGTTTATTTTGCGGATCATTATAAAGTATCATTTCTGAAACATGATTTTGTTGTTCATAGAAAGATATATGTTCTTAATTATTTTAAAAAATTTTTGCATTTTTTTAATGAGAAATTGGAAAAACAGTTTTGGTTAGAAGACACTGTAGAGTTTAAAATTTACTGTTTATACCAGTAATTGCACAAAATCAATATCTAATAAATCATGTTCAAAAATGTCAATAAGGCATTTTGTTTTTTCAAATAAAAAATTATTTATGGAAAAAAATCAACATCTTTTGTTGGCTTCAATCAATGAGTACTTCACAAGTCTATAGAGTGACATGAAGACATCATCAAAAATCAACAAGAGGCCAATAGGCCTTAACGGTCACGTAAGTACCATAGCCCATTAGTATATATCAATACTACAGAAAATTGACAGATTAGCTGCTGTACACAAGCTCTGATAGCAAGTAATTAAGTTTCTGTACCTTTGACTCGTAGTCTGAGTAAAGCTTGTTTGATTAATTTCTCGGAGAAGCCAAGTTTGATGGCATGCTTTACACACTCCAACCCTTTTTCATCCTTAGTAAGCACTGAAATAAAACAGCAAATCAAATCTTTTACACAAAACACTGCATATTATCACTGATATATCAACCCAGACAATATCCCGGACATAAAACCCTGCATATTGTCACCAATATCAACCTAAATAAAATCTTATACATGTACGTTCAACATTGATATCAAACAAATTTTGTTAATAATATGTACATTGCAACTAGTATGTCGGCACTGAGATTTTATTGATAAGCTAAACACTGACATCATCTGTGACAGAGTTACCATTTACCCATCATTAATATATGATCTATGACAGAGTTTACATTTGCCTTTCCTTATTGTGTGCTCTATGAGAGTTCAGAGTTTGTGTGTCCTTAATGTGTGCTCTATGACAGAGTTTACAGTTTGTGTGTCCTTTCTGTGTGCTCTATGACAGAGTTTACAATTTGTGCATCCTTATTGTGTGTTCTATGACAAAGTTTACAATTTGTGCATCCTTTTTGTGTGCTCTATGACAGAGTTTACAATTTGTGTGTCCTTATTGTGTGCTTTGTGACAGAGTTTACAATTTGTGCATCCATATTGCATGTTCTATGAGAGAGTTTACAGTTTGTGTGTACCTACTGTGTGCTCTATGACAGAGTTTACAATTTGTGCATCCATATTGCTTGCTCTATGACAGAGTTTACAGTTCGTGTGTACCTACTGTGTGCTCTATGACAGTTTACAATTTGTGCATCCTTATTGTGTGCTCAATGACAGAGTTTACAGTTTGTGTTTCATTATTGAGTGCTCTGTGAGACAGTTTACAATTTGTGTATCCTGATTGTGTGCTCTATGAGAGAGTTTACAGTTTGTGTGTCCTTATTGTGTGCTCTATGACAGAGTTTACAATTTGTGCATCCTTATTGTGTGCTCTATGACAGAGTTTACAGTTTGTGCATCCTTTTTGTGTACCATATGACAGAGTTTACAGTTTGTGTGTCATTATTGAGTTCTCTGTGAGACAGTTTACAATTTGTGTATCCTGATTGTGTGCTCTATGAGAGAGTTTACAGTTTGTGTGTCCTTAATGTTTGCTTTGTGACAGAGTTTACAATTTGTGTATCCTTATTGTGTGCTCTATGACAGAGTTTACAATTTGTGTGTACTTATTGTGTGCTCTGTGACAGAGTTTACAATTTGTGTATCCTCAATGTGTGCTCTATGACAGAGTTTACAATTTGTGTGTCCTTATTGTGTGTTCTATGACAGAGTTTACATTTTGTGTATCCTTATTGTGTTCTCTATGAGAGAGTTTACAGTTTGTGTGTCCATTAATGTGTGCTTTGTGAAAGAGTTTACAATTTGTGAATCCTTATTGTGTGTTCTATGACAGAGTTTACAGTTTGTGTGTCCTTATTGTATGCTCTGTGAGAAAGTTTACAATTTGTGTGTCCTTAATGTGTGCTTTGTGACAGAGTTTACAATTTGTGTATCCTTATTGTGTGTTCTATGATAGAGTTTACAGTTTGTGTGTACTTACTGTGTGTTCTGTGACCGAGTTTACAATTTGTATATCCTTATTGTGTGCTCTATGACAGAGTTTACAGTTTGTGTTTACTTACTGTGTGTTCTATGACAGAGTTTACATTTTATATGCACTTACTGTGTGCTCTGTGACAGAGTTTACAATTTGTGTATCCTTATTGTGTGCTCTATGAGAGAGTTTAGAGTTTGTGTGCCCTTAATGTGTGCTTTGTGACAGAGTTTACAATTTGTGTATCCTTATTGTGTGCACTGTGACAGAGTTTACAATTTGTGTGTACTTACTGTGTGCTCTGTGACAGAGTTTACAATTTGTGTGTCCTTATTGTGTGTACTATGACAGATTTAACAATTTGTGTGTCCTTATTGTGTGTTATATTACAGAGTTTACAATTTGTATATCTATTCCATGTGTTCTTTGACATAGTTTACCATGAATGAGAGACTTACTGCCACTATCCACATCGGTGCCCATGCTTCCTGCATCAACATAGGATGCTAAATCTTCTTTCTTCACCTCCACAAACCCACCACTGTCCCGCTTGAGGTCACTGTCTGACTGTTCTCCATCTTCTACAACATCACTGTCATAGTTAGTCTTCATGGACTTAGCAGGTGCTTCTATAGACGGGCTGTTACCCATCCCCCTGCTTGGCTCACAACAACCCTGCTTCTCCAAATTTACAACCTGTGGATTGATGTGTGACACAGGGGCTATTTTTTTCACCAAAGTTTCTTCTGAGTCATCATCAAAACGTTTTGGAACTACTTTTTCTAAGTCTGAATTTCTGTTCCCTATACTAGGTGTAGTAGTTTGTTTGAGCTCCGTACATTCAGGATCAGTGTCTCTGACTGCTTGTTTTACAGCAGTCTCCTTCTCCTTCTCACTGCTTGGTTTATTAAAAGATTGCATAGGGGAAACCATGGCTACTACTGGTTTTCTTGGAGCCGCTACTCCCATCAGGGGCTTTGATTTTGCTACATTAGTTCCCTTCAATGGGGTGTTTGGGTTAGAACGATTGCTGTCCATTCTTTCACTTTCTTTTGAATTTGATGTCTTGTCACTCTTGTCACTATCAGGTGTTTTTCTCTCTTTTTCACTTCCTTTATTACAGGTAGCATCTGGAGGGAATTTCCCCAGTCTGGAGGACTTATCTGGAGGAGATTTCCCCAGTCCGGAAGGGTTCTCTGGAGGGGATTTCCCGGGTCTGGAGGAGTTATCTGGAGGGGATCTCGGTTGCGAATAGTTTCTTGTGGGGTGCTCTGTGGGCATTGTTAAAGGTTCCCCAGGGGCCGAACTTGGAGCTGCATCTATACTAGTACTTCTGATTGATGTCCTTTATGGGGGAAAAAACAACAAAGATTGCAAATTAAAACACAATAAAAACATTAAAGGAGAAACAGTATAATTCATAAAGCATTGCTTTTGATAGTATGAATTAATTCTCCTTTATGTAATATGATCGTTATTACAACTCATCAAACCTTCAATAACAACATTTGAACCATGAAATAAATTCAATTATCATTCTCAAATAGCTTCTTACCTCCCACTGTGTATCGATTCATTTTCTTCTTCCTCCTCTTCATCAGCAACTTTTTCCGCCTCATTAGTTGACACAACTGTAGCGTTATTTCCAATAGCTACATTACCAGCCTTGTAAATGTTGTAGTTCTTTGTGACTTGGCCGGGACCCTCTGGGTAGTAATGGTAATGCTTCACAACATACTCCTGCCCAATGACCTTTATCTCTTCCTTTATGGAAGCCACACCGGTGAAGTCTGGGGTATACTCAATATCTACCATAGAGCTACTCTGTATAACTTGGTCATTTGGTGGCAAGCTCTTGCCAGGCTTTTCTTGTAACTTTGGTTTATAGAGCGAATACCGTTCGTCTTGTTCACCTGGTTTTGCATTGCATCTATCAATTGACTCCACTGCACTTTTCTTCTTTGGACTGCTCCTCTGATACTCTTTCAGCAATTTTTCCTGCATATCTATTACATCTGCATCTGATGGTCTGTCCATGTTTTGCACTGCAGGCGCCCTTTGCTTCATTTCACGTTCTATTTCTCTTCGCTTCATTTCATGGTATCGATGTAGGTCTTCTTCATGCTTCCTCTTAACAATGTCTTCGTTCCTTATTTGACAGGCATGGTGGTACTGTTTTCTAAAATGCTCACGATTTTTTGCAAGCCTCACCATAACTTTATCACCAATTAATCGTCGAAGTCCTCTTCGATAAAAATCATCGTCATTGTAGTAATTCACTCCCTTCAATGAGTTCAGTCCCATGGGGATTTTAAAGTTGGCTTTTGATCTGGATACAGTGTACACTGGGACCACACACCATTTTTTCTCGGGGTTATATATAGACTCCATCAGACATTCCTCACTGGAGAGAGTAGACCACTCGCACTGACAGAATGACTTGGTCAGATAAATAAAGGCAAAAGTACATCTCTGGAAGCCATAATCCAGGCTTTTCAGTTTGCCCCCAGCGATGGAGACGAGTTCTTCATCATCGTACAGAACAGCCATAACCCGGCGCCCCCCCTCCAACACAATGTCGTTCTGTAGGTGATCTCGATACTTGGTGGCCAGTTCTCTGTCATCCTCTGCATACAGAATCATCACGTCATAATAGCCGATCTTTACGTCTGAAGGCATTCTGTCATAATACTGGTTAATCAATCTCTGCATCTCCTGTTGATTAGAATCGTTGAGGGAATCGGCCATTTCATATGGAAATCCTGAAAGAATAGGTTGTAATATTTTTTTATACCTCAGATTTCATAAAATGCCATGTTAAATGAGTCACTGTAATACCAATAAATCACTTAACGAGGCCGAGTACATATCGAGTATGCACGTTTTCGTGCAGCGTGTCATTTGCATTGTGACATCATCTTTGTGCTTGGTTGACGCCATGGCGTTATGGTTTTAACTGCAGATATTAAGTGAAATATGTCGAAAATAGCTCGTTCGAGTGTAAAATTGATACTATATTGTAGCATAAACATTAATGTCTTGAAGTATAAGCTATAATTGGGCTCACGTCGAAAACGTGAAGAGAGTTCAGCAAGCCTAGCCCTCTGGCACGTTTTCTTACCCCGCTTAAGTACAGCTTAATACATGTATTTCAAGATAGTTACCTTGTATTTCATACTTATGACCTTTATTAAGTAATGTTATATATATTTTGATTACTTAAATATGTCTGAAAATTTTTATAATACTATAAAGATCACCATTTCCGCCTTTGTCAAATAAAAAATAACCATTATCCGACAAATCTGGGAAATTGGGCATACAAAAATAAACTTTGACATGACCCCTGGAACAAACCAGGAGGTAAAAGGCTTTTTTTTATTTGATCATTTGATGCCTTTTAGCAATAACTTTCATAAGTAGAACAGAAAAAAAATTCCCAAGGGCAGAAGTTTAAAAACAAGAGGCCCATGGGCCACATCACTCACCTGAGCAACAATAGCTATAATAAAATCAGTTTATGGAGTCATAAACAAAATATATTGACTGTAATTTAACATATTCTGTATAACAAAAGTTCCAATTTTTTCCCCTGGATATTCTACTGTTAATCCTTAAGCCCCTTTCGTAACAGGGTGATTTTATAGTCATATCACACATTGAGCATTGCAGTTCTCAAAAAGATCTTTAAAAAACTGTTTATATATAAGATATAAACCTATAAATCAAAGTTTGAATACCTTGTGAGGTCAAGAAATTGTCAGAGGGGCCAAAGTCTTCACAAATTGAAAGAATTAACAATTTGTCAAAATGCTTGCATGCATGCAAAACCATATATTAAAACCACTAGAGTTTTTTTAAATTATTTATAGTTTTTACCTTTGTAAAATTGGATACCCCCAATAGGGCCCACCTACTGAAGATTCTGACAAATTGGAATCTACACTATCTAACATTACTTTCACTAAAATGTGTTTTTAGAAGATTTTTTAATTATTTTTCTCTATATATTCCTATGTAAATATTACCCCCCCCCCCCCTTTGTGGCCCACCCTGTTCCCATGGATCATGATTTGAATAAACTTGAATCTATATTACTTGATGATGCTTCCACACAAGTTTCAGCTTTTCTTGTGAAATGGTTTTTCTCTATATATTCCTATGTAAAAATTCAATCCTCCATTGTGGCCCCATCCTACCCTGGGGATCATGATTTGAACAAACTTGAATCAACACTACCTGAGGATGCTTCCATACAAGTTTCAGCTTTGAAGATTTTTGAAAAAAGCCAACAAATTTTAAATAATTTTTGATTATCTCCCCTTTAAAAAGGCTGTGGTCATTCATTTTAACAAATTTGAATTCCCTTCACCCAATGATGCTTTGTGCAGAGTTTGGTTGAAATTGGCCAAGTGGTTCTGGAGAAGAAGTCAAAAATGTAAAAAGTTTACAGACAAACAGACGAACGGACGGATGGACGCAAGACAAATAGTGATTAGAAAAGCTCACTTGAGCTTTTAGCTCAAATCTTAATTTTAATATGACCCCCTAAAAAAGCGATGTGATAAATGTCTGATTTTTTCGTTTTAAAATAATAATTCTATCTGTAGAAATTCCTGTTAAAAATTTCATTTAAAAATCTAGGGCAGAACAAACTAGACCCGGCCTCGTTAATTTAAGCATGTAAACATGGAAAATGAAATGAAGATTTAGAATAAGATCTGTGGTTTCAATTGTAAACTACAAGCATGTCACTGATCATAATGCAGTAAAAAACATATTGAGAGTGTGTATATTTGAAATAGAATTTTGACAATCCTAGAATGGGGAAATGACAATTCAATAATGGAATATTAATAATACAGGAATGGAATATTTATTGAGAAGATATTTTCACCTAAGAAGGGATATTGGAAATCCAAGAATGAAATATTTCACAAAAGATCTTGCAAAAACTGAATTCCCAATAATTTTTGCTCACATAAAAAAAACTCTTAAGCATACAATAGTGATGACCATTAGATCATACCTCGGTTAACTCCAGGTGGGAAGGAGGGCATGGAACTGAACATATTGGAGGGCTGAGCGTCCACAGAGACCTGGGATTCCAGGCGGCTAGTAAACTTACTTTGGGCCATAGCTGATCCGTCTTATCTCCTTACAAATGTAAGACCCTGTCAAAAAGAATGTCATGCTGTAGATCAAACAGATTTTTTAAAAATCTATACTATAAATTTTTTTATATTTGAAGTGAAATTGCATTTGTATATTTACATTCCCCTCATTGTCATGACCACTGACCATGGTAAACCAATTTTATACTGGGTATGTCACACCCACTCACAGGGCATGTCACACCAATTTACTGGGCATGTCACGCCCACTCACTGGGCATGTCACACCCACTTTATACTGGGCATGTCACATCCATTACTGGGCATGTCACACCCACTCACTTGGGCATGTCACATCAATTAACTGGGCATGTCACACCCAATCACTGGGCATGTCAAACCCATTTACTGAGCATGTCACATCCATTCACTGGGCATGTCACACCCATTCACTGGGCATGTCACACCCACTCACTGGGCATGTCACATCCATTTACTGGGCACGTCACACTCATTCACTGGGCATGTCAGTGACATACTTGCCAACTGACCCGATATTGTCGGGTCACATCCGATTTTTCTACCCTTCGCCAGTCACACGGTGCCCAGTGCTTTCAGAGTCCTTATTCATGTACTCAATAGACACACATGACTCAGTCTTGTATTGTCTTTGTCTATAATGCTCTCTTTTTAATTACATTTATCAAACTAGAGGCACCAGTCTTTACTACTTTATTCAATATATGTACCTAATTGAATTAAATGTGTACAGTTAAACAGTGTAGATGTCCCGTCATCAAAGTCCAGAGGTGAATGTTTAAACTTGATGCAGTGTTAGAGTTCTCAGGTAAAAAGAAATAGGATAGGATACCTTAGAACCAACAATCTTTACAAAGAAAAAATTGGCAATCAAGTTTGCACAAAACATGCACTGATTCCTCAGTTTCTTAACACATCCTCTGGAATTATTTTATACCAAAGAATTCTTAAAATAAAAAAAGTATAAAATCAATATTTCAGCAAGTTCATAGCATGGATTTGATTATAAACTTATTTCTCAATGTTCTAATTTTAATACATACAATATGCATGACATTAACTAATAAGGTGTATAATTGTATTTCAAAACTTATACTATGTATACAGTACACGAATTATTGATTTAAATTAGCTGAAGCTGCTTTCAACCAAAAAGGCAAATTAGAATACTAGCCAACTGTAATACGCTTACAGTATTTATCAATGCAGAGTTTCAGTTCTGGATGTTGATACAAAAGCTTCAACAATAGTCAAACTTCAATCTACATTAAGTCAATGTGCCTGTATTATATAGATTTATCACAAATTGGGGTTTGAACTGTCATCTCCATAAGTAGATGATAAGAAATCTGTTTTTGATCTTGTAATTTCTTTAGATAATTAGAGGTAAAAACAATGAAAAAAATCTTGGATTTTATATAATCATATTGAATATAAAAATAATATATTTTTTAATTGTACCCCCATGGTTTGTTTAGAATTATTAAAAATATTCAAAATGTGAGAGAAAAGAAAACCTGGGACAGAGGATAGAATATATCTATAGAGTAACGATACATTTTAGAGACTTCTATTAGTTGGGTCTATTACGGATCGTGGATATCAGCCTGGTAAATCAGTGGTACCTGACTAGAATTGAAGGGGTCCTGGGTTTGACTCCCAGTCCAGCCACTGTATCCTCCTTTCTTCCTACATGCAGATGGTGCTGTGGCCTTCCTTGTTTAGTCATTAACTACGTCCTTGCAAGGTGAAGAACTTGTGTTGTGTCTGCAGAGTGCAAGACTATTTAAGGAGGCTGATTTTAGTTTTCATTGCACATGTTTTTGCCCATTCTGGTATAATACACTGTATTTATACTATTTATGAATTTTTTTCCATATTATTTATAAAATTGAACACAATAAACAAAATACAGATAAAAATATTTAGATTTTTTATGGAAAATTTTATTTTTTATACGATTTTTCCGTTGTATGGTAGGTGAGCGTTGCCCTTGTGCTTTTATGACGCTATGATTAAATGAAGCTTTGTAGGAGTACGTTATAAGAAATAACATAAAAGAAAAAGTAAACTCGTACACCATTGAAATTTTATAAACAGAATAATGCTATGCTCTAAGGCATTTTTCTTATTTTTTGAATGAATCCATTATACTAATCTACATTTGTAATGCTCCAAATATATAGCAAAATTTGGTGCATTTTAATATTTTGAGATGGCCCCCAAGGTAGAAAATGATATTACTAATCACATATTACAATTTGAGAAAAAAAGCTACAGTAATATTTTTAAATCTGCTTCGAAGTGTGGAAAATGACAGTTTCCTATATATTCCTATAGTAAATGTACCTCTATTTTGAGATGACCCCTAGAAAGAACCAGATGGTCGATTTTCTTGAAACTTCGCAAATAAACTAAAGTTGGTATAAATGACATATGGTTAAAAAATAAAGAGTTTTGCTATTGCAGTTTTCCCGCAAAAAAACCCAAATCGGCCTCCTTAAGAACCGAGGAATGTAGTAATTGGGTCTAAAGGACAATGGGTATCGGCCTGGGTAGCTCAATTGTAGAGCTCTTGACTAGATTTGAGGGGATCCTGGGTTTGATTCCCCGTCCAGCCATTGTATTTATATACTCATTCCTCCTTACTTACCACATACTTTACGTTTCAAGTTCTCATATACTTTAGTATGTCATCAAAAGGCTTGCAATGGAATATGTTTTAAGTAAACCAGGAATAGTTTACGGTAATAAACATGACAAAGTTCTGTCGATATTGAAACAAGAAACTTAATATCAGCCTTTTAGTTTAACAATGTCAATGGAAAGGGGGGTGATCCGTTCCTTTCTTTACTGTCCTTACTTTTGACGTTTTGTAAAAGGAGACGGGATGCGGATCGTCACGCAATTGGATAGCAATTATGTCACTTAAATTACTTAATTTCACTTTTCCAAAACTTAAAATACAATTCATTAAATAAGTCAAACTTTAACTTATCATTATTCGATGGTGCATGATGTCATGTCACCATCTTGTCAAATCGCTAGGCGGAAGACGATTTCTCACCTTAAGGATGATCCTCTACCATGTCAGATTGTCCCTAACATCTCTTGAATAGAGACATTAGCCATTCAGTGACCACTAATAAATGGATATTTCCTATATTTGTAGTTTCTTTAGTTTCGTTTGTGTAAAAATTCCGCATTGACTTCTAAAACGGAAGACGCTATATTTATCCAGGGTTGCCAGTCATTCCGTCCTCTAATTAAACTGCCCCTGTCAATCCGCCCCTTATGTTAAGTCAATCAGTTCCCATGTTATAGATTAATAACTAATTTTATAAGATGATGGTTCGGCCAAAGATTTGAAACGGACTGGTCTGGGGATTTTGACGGATTGATCGAAATATGCGGAGGATTTGAACAACAATATATAATATATATTGAGACAACTGTGAAACGTTATATGAATTATTTATCAGGGGACCTTTGACTAAAACTTGGGGTCAGAATAATTAAAATTTGGGAATTGTTGACCAACTTTTGGGGACGTATATGACTTAAATATGTGGATGGATTGGACAGTTGTTAGTGACAGATTGACTGGGGTAACAAAATGACTGGTATTCTTATCCAGAAATGGGTAATTATATAATCCAGACGATCCCGGCTCGCCGCGGTATTTAACCATAAATCATAGAATATCCGATGCATCTGAGCACATTTAATTTAAAAGAAATTAAAAATAAGAAATAATGTTCCTTCATATTAATTGTCTTTCATAAAAATCAGCTTAACAAGTTCTAAAGTCAAAATTCATCAATGGAATGACAGGCCTGTAATTTATCGGATGTCTTTCTACCATGAACAACAATGAGCCACAATGATACCACAATAAACCACAATGATAATACGATAATACCACAATAAACCACAATAATACCACGATAATACCACAATAAACTACAATGATAAGACGATAATACCACAATAAACCACAATGATACCACAATAAACCACAATGATACCACGATAATACCACAATAAACTACAATGATACCACGATTATACCACAATAAACTACAATGATATCAAAATGAACCACAATGATACAATAATTAATGAACCACAATGATGCCATAATGAACCACAATGAACTGCATTTCGCCATTTAAACAATTAAATGCTTTCTTTGGTGATTCATGCGGGATATGAAGGGGCGACATTGCAGAAAAAATACATAACCCGGGTTAGCGCGTTATGTAAATTTTTCTGCAATGATCGCTACCTTCATAACTCGCATGAATCACCAAAGAAAGCATTTTATTGTTTATATGTACATCTTTCTTTTAACAAATTAATTAATTGAATGTAAAAAGTAAGTTAAATTAACTAAATCATTTCTGCAATGATCGCTACCTTCATAACTCGCATGAATCACCAAAGAAAGCATTTTATTGTTTATATGTACATCTTTCTTTTAACAAATTAATTAATTGAATGTAAAAAGTAAGTTGAATTAACTAAATCATTTCTGCAATGATCGCTACCTTCATAACTCGCATGAATCACCAAAGAAAGCATTTTATTGTTTATATGTACATCTTTCTTTTAACAAATTAATTAATTGAATGTAAAAAGTAAGTTAAATTTACTAAATAATTTTAATTACTGTTAATGTAAATCAGTACGTTAGCTAAAAGAAACTATTTACAGCCAACTCGTCTCCTATGGGAATATGAATCGACATCATTATGATTATTTCATGCAGTCCGTGATTTTTCTTAGGTCGCTGTAAGTTTCGACCAATCGATAAACGGGGCGTGTAGATTTCTGTCCTGTCAGTTTCAGTCGATGTAAGCTTCGACCAGTCAATAAACGGGGCGTGTCGTTTTCAGTCCTGTCCGTTTCTATAGAGCTATGAATTAACAATAAGTTTCCGTAAGAAAGAGAGGAAATCATACTCGGTAGATATAAATATAAAGATATGAGCTGTATTAATTAGAATTTTTTTGCTACAAAACGCCGTGCTTTTATGATGAAATCAAAATTTATAGAATATAATATATATTTGAATTATCATTAATTTACAGATGTTGAACATTCAGTTCATTTAGACCGGCATGATCTCTTTAACCAATTCTTATACATATATATTTTCTCACTTGATCCTCGTTCTATGGATGACTTTGAATGGATACCGAGGCTTTAGTCGCATCTGATTATACTAAACATATACCATTATAAAATTTAGAAAAATTCAATTGCATGAACGACTCAGTAATCAAAGAATCGCCATGCACCGGCTCGGTATTTAATTTCCTACTTTTACCCCGTCCTTTTATCAACTACGTATTTCTATAATAAAGTTATTTGTCTAAGGTTTAATATATGTTCCTATATATGAAATCAATTGAACAAATAAAAACCATATGACAAAATTTTGTGTTGTCAAAATATGCCATCTTAACGCACTTTCGGTTCTAAAGTTATTTTTAGTTTAGACAAAAGGAAATGGACGGGAATCCCTGTGTTGAAAACGGTAATTTACAAACAAATTTAAACAACAATTCTTCTGATATCTCCAATCATTTAACATTATAGATTATAATTTGTTTACTTTTTATTAACATGTTTTGTAACGTGACACCAAACAACAAGATTAATGGTTACGTTGTCAAGAGCTTACTTTCATTCTGTTTATGAAACCCTCATTGAGATTTTTGAACAGTGGAAGTATTTTTTTTTACAGTAAACGTATCCACGTCTACTGAAATTTTGAGAATCCATGTTAATTTACATCTAACATGTACATCTATTATCAGCATGAAAAAAAATAGACATATTGTACTTCTAATTGTGACTTCCGTTTCATTAATATTCTTTTTTTAGATTATCGAATAAAAGGAATTCTCCGCAAAAACAATATAACAGACGAAGATGTTGACGACTGGGTAAAAAAAAAGTCGAGATTGAAAGACGTTGTACTGAGCGTTAGTCTGTCTGTCTGGCGGAGGTCTTTGGACCCACGTTATCCGTCAAGTCACGTGGACGCTGTTATCTTTGCACACAATAAAAATCATTCCATCGCCATTGAAATTCAGAACCATTTTCAAAAGATTTTGTTCCAACTTGAACCAAAAGTTGAAATATTCTCGAAAGAGTCGTGGACCCCCGTAAACAATGGTTCTTTGCTTTTTAAAACCAACGACGGTAAAGAGGTGTCGGCTTCTTTAGGATTTTTGGTGGTGACCCCAGAGTTTTGCACGGAAGAATGGAAAATACTGGTCGAACAACCGTTCTTTCAAAGGGCCTTGTACGACAAAGATGTAACCATTGTACCCGTTTTAGTAAATAACCCACGCCAGATGAAAGAAAAAATCCCGCTCGGAATCAAATGCTTGAGGTCCGTTGACTTTTACAACAAAGATGACATTATTTCTCACAAAACAGTAGAAACCTTTTTAAAGCCAGTGATTAAAAGCAGAGTGAGCAAAGAGAATGAAGAGCTAAAGAATCATATCTATTGGTTGTACAGAAGCGTTATCGTCATGTTACCGGAAATTAAGGAGTACAACCACCAATGGTCACACCCTCAACACAACACATCTAGACTGCCTTCACAGGATGATTCAGATTATTACTCTCGCAGCCCAAACCATTCATACTGCCAACAGTCGTCATCAACAAACGGAAAGGAAGGCCAAACCACTGGACAGGGCTTCAATAGCGATTCTGCTTACGGCAGCGATGAGCAAAACAGTCAGTGGACAGATAGCACAGATTCAGCGCCACATAGAGATGGAGACAAGACAAGTCAATATTCCAACCAACCAGCAGACGACACGAGTGACCTATCACATGCGCCATCTCTAAACCTCCGCTCTTTGAGCGAGTCATTTCCACCGGTAAAATCGCACAAACACAAGACTCATTCACCATTACAAAGAGATATTGGTGAACAGCGATCATCAAATGGAACATCGTCACCTCAGGACGAAACGGACATCGAGAGGCATTTTTCTCACACCACTAAACCCAATACAACAACAACATCGTCATGCTCAAATTTGAATTTCGGTATCCAAAAATTAACAAAATCAAACGCTTTATTTAATACACAGCCAGCGTCAGAACATCTCTTGCCAGTTGCCGTGGAGGTTGAATGCAACAATCTTTTAACTTTATCATCGCACAACTCAAACATTCCATCAAAAGACATTCAAGATGCATCAGAAGTTCCAAACTCAAATCTAAGTTCCAGATCATCGTCAATTGACCAAAGAAATAGGAGCAACAGGAGAAAAACAACACAAAAAGAATTTAAACAGTCCCCCACACCTCAACCGGTCAATGTCAGTAACACGCTTTGGAACTCTCATTCGATAACTAGCTCGAGGAGTTCTTCACATAAGAACGATTCTCTAACAGACTCTGAGAACATTGATCGGTCTGCATTTAACCAAGGTCCCCCACAACCCCAGCCTCTACACGTGCAATTTGACAAATTACCATCCGTTGATTTATCTTCTCATGATACGTCGACTTCAGAACCGCCATCAAACCATTCTGCGATGAGCAGACGATCAGTAAGCGATAGCTTTCACCTTCCAAGTCCTCGTGAGATCTTCATAAATTCATTTCCATCAGAAGTAGAACAGACAAATACTAGTAACCTCGCTTCCTTCAAGACCGCTCCTTTACCCGCTCGTGACGTCAAACAATTACCTTTGGGTTGCTTCCGTCCGTTAGGAGACCATGTTTCTGCTCCGTTGTCAGGTTATTGGGATTCACGAAGAGAGAAGATGGTCAATGTCGTTAAACCTTTTTCCTCTCTCAATCATCATCACGAAGACGACGATGATGATGATGAAGACGACGTTATTCTCAATGATTTATCACTGCCTGATACACATGCAGAAGAAACGATCGTTAAGCAAACTTTACAATAAGATAAACTTATGCAATAAATGGATATTGAGTAAAGTTACACTTTAGATACACTAACTCAAGATTCAATATATACGTGTTTATCGCTTGGTTTTGTAAAATGAAACCCGCATGGGCATTACATACATGGAGTAATTCTTTCATTAGCTGCACGACGATGCTGGAGACTTTGGAGAGGTTCAGTGAAGCAAAGTAGACTTACACAGTGCTCATGGATGTAGTATAAAAAATACTCGAAAAATCTCAATATTCTGTAGCGATATATATGGCCTGAAGTTATCCTGCAGTTAACAAACGTTTATGAAAGCATGGATTTGTTAACTTTTTGGCATTGGTGATTTTGAAGTGTTTTAAAACATTAATATAATTATCGCTACCTTCATAATTCGCATGAATCACCAAAGAAAGCATTTTATTGTTTATATGTACATCTTTCTTTTAACAAATTAATTAATTGAATGTAAAAAGTAAGTTAAATTAACTAAATAATTTTGATTACTGTTAATGTTAATCAGTACGTTAGCTAAAAGAAACTATTTACAGCCAAATCGTCTCCTATGGGAATATGAATCGACATCATTATGATTATTTCATGCAGTCCGTGATTTTTCTTAGGTCGCTGTAAGCTTCGACCATTCGATAAACGGGGCGTGTCGTTTTCAGTCCTGTCCGTTTCTATAGAGCTATGAATTAACAATAAGTTTCCGTAAGAAAGAGAGGAAATCATACTCGGTAGATATAAAGATAAGAGCTGTATTAATTAAATTTTTTGCTACCAAACGCCGTGCTTTGATGATGAAATCAAAATTTATAGAATATAATATATATTTGAATTATCATTAATTTACGGATGTTGAACATATTCAGTTCATTTAGACCGGCATGATCTCTTTAACCAATTCTTTACATATATATTTTCTCACTTGATCCTCGTTCTATGGATGACTTTGAATGGATACCGAGGCTTTAGTCGCATCTGATTATACTAAACATATACCATTATAAAATTTAGAAAAATTCAATTGCATGACCGACTCAGTAATCGAAGAATCGCCATGCACCGGCTCGGTATTTAATTTCGTACTTTTACCCCGTCCTTTTATCAACTACGTATTTCCATTACATACATGGAGTAATTCTTTCATTAGCTGCACGACGATGCTGAGCCTTTGGAGAGGTTCAGTGAAGCAAAGTAGACTTACACAGTGCTCATGGATGTAGTTTAAAAAATACTCGAAAAATCTCAATATTCTGTAGCGATATATATGGCCTGCAGTTATCCTGCAGTTAACAAACGTTTATGAAAGCGTGGATTTGTTATCTTTTTGGCATTGGTGATTTTGAAGTGTTTTGAAACATTAATATAATTAGTCTAGTAATAATAGATTCTAGAAGGTGATTTATCCGTTAAACTATCTGGGCTGTGTTTTGGAAAACCTCTTGCGACAAAGTCGTAAATCTTTCATTGTTACGGAATGATCATGGACGTGTAAAATTCACACAAAACCAACCACTTATATCAAACTGTCTCAATTCTAAGAACGATTTACTGGCATTAAATTAACACATTTGGTAGCATGTAAACAATGAACATTTATAAATTCGGTCTTAAGACAAGTATTTTTGCAAAATGCAGCTATCTGTCTACAACATTTTCCAATGCAGAACTCTCAGTTTTTGATCAATCTTCTTCTCAAATGTCAAAATAGAATATTGTTCATAACTTTCAAAGTGAATATCTTTTTAAAACATATTTGGTCAATTATTGCAAAATTTGAAAATTCTTACCAGTGAAATTATCTTGATTGTGGTGTACTTTTATCCACATTGATTTCGACAGGTGTCCCATACCACCTTAAGTAATGAATTATTTTATCTGTATCAGGGGACCTTTTGACTAAAACTTGGGGTCGATCGGAATAATTAAATTTTGGGAATTGTTGACCAACCTTTTGGGACGTAATGGAGAGAAAACGTCAGATAAAAAAATAATCAGAGCGGGCTACATTATTGCAGTTAGTACTAGTATATAACTTAAATATGTGTATGGATTGGATAATTGTTGGTGACACATTAACTGGGGTAACAAAACTTATCCAGAAATGAGTAATTATATAATTCCAAACAATCCCGGCTCGCCGAAGTATTTAACTGAAAATCATAGAAAATCAGATGCTTCTAAGCACATTTCATTAAAAAGATATTAAAATTAAGATTGTTCCTTCGTATAAATTGTCTTCATTAAAACCAGCTTATTCTATTAAATTAATAGCCCTAAAGTTATAAAGTCAAAATTCATGACAGGCCTGTAGTTTATCGGATGTCTTTTGACCATGAACTGATAAATATTCTGAATTGAACCCTGACTTTGGTACTAACTCTGGATGCATTAATCAGTTTCAGAGTCTTCACCCAACCATTCCTTGACATATTATGTGGAATTCACTTACCCAAAGAAATCGCGTTACATTTCGAATTTACAGTTATCAAAAATCAAATTACACATAAAAAAAAAACCATAACTATATATATATCAGTTATCGATTAATTTACAAACCCAGAACTATATATATATATATGGAAGATTGCGAAATAAAGTTCAGTCTCCATACTAAACCCACCGGTTCTCTTTTCTGTACCTCAGGCCGTCTAGCTGCCACCCTCCCTCCCAACACTTTTAAATGTTTTCCTAAAGGATAAAATACCATTGGAAGTTTCTGTTTTTCTGACGAAATCCTTGAGAAAGATGTTGAAATCCCATAATGGAATTAAGGCTTCGAAGTCAGTCCATAAAAAGTAATCTGCAGTTGATGAGGATAAGATAACAAATAAAACAAAAACAAAAACAAAAAGACAATAGTAGGGTTCCACTTGCCCTATCCACAACCGTCACAAGAACCTTAACAGCATCTCAAGAAAGAAGTCTGGATGCCTTTCGTACAATGACATGTGGTGATGACAGTGTTCAAATTCAAAAGTCCAAAGGAAAATTACAAAACAGGAGCAGAGCAAACACGGACCTCTTAAATATAGGTAGGATCAGATGCCATGGAGGAGTAAGCATCCTCTGCTGACCGGTCACACCCGCCGTGTGCTCTGTACAACACTGATACGGTCAGATTTAATAGCCATATTACGGGTAGTACTCACAAAGTATTGGACAACATGTCCTAAATGTCGCACAGACATAACTGCATTTACCTCATCAGCCGAATGTTTGTTCAAAACAATATATTGGAGAAACAATAATTTTACAACCACCGTTACAGCATTAGTCAATTAAAGAGTCAAACGGGAAACATTCAACCTCAGGGGTCACAAATGGATAGATATGACAATACTAGAAATCCTCATATTGTACGGACACGGAGAGGAAAGGTTCTGGGTGCACATACCTCATACTTTCAATGAGTTGAAGTTACTGTGGTTACCTTCAGATATACTAATATGGAGCTGTTCCTTCTGTGTAAAGTTTTGATAAAAAATAATGATGATTGACGTATTTTATGAAAAATTGATTAAATGATTCAGAAATAAATGTAAATGTAAAGAATAAAATGTTTTTGGTGTTTCATACGGGCTAAGAAGTTACTTAGCATTGCAGAAAAATTACACAATTCGCTTATGATTTTTTTGCAATGTCGCTACCTTATACCTACATGAAACACCAAAGAAAACCATTTTATTGTTTGGATATTTTTTCATTTATTGGTTTTTTTTAAACTTTTATTTCCTAAAGGTCATTATATTGATTTTCTCACGAATTGCTGAGTATCGTCCTTAGTTTCCTCTCAGAAACGATAATGTTGGTCTTATACTGCAGAACATGTCGTACCTTAGAAAGGGGTGCTGTGTTGAAATCTTTTAGTGAAGCTTTGCTTGATTAATCTAAAGGTTGTCACTACTCTTGTGATACCATTCATCATCCGATAATATTGCTCAATGCAATCGTTTAGACTAATTTACGTCCCTGGTGTTCCGTTTTGTCCTATACGCTGTTTCTGTAATTCACTTTCTGTATTTCTGAAAGCACGTGGTAAATATCGCAGAAACAAGTGCCTGTGTTGCACCTGCAGTTTTATTCAGACCCTATTAAAGTCTGTTCACAAGATGGCGAGAAATATAGTGGATACCATATTTAGAACTTTAGTACTGAATCTTACTTCAAATTTTGAATTCCTTTATTGGACATTGCATGTGTATTTAGAAGTGGCGTGTTATGACGTCACATAACTTCAATGGTTAAACTGTGTACTAGTTTGAGGAACAATGTGTATGCTAATACACGCCCCTCTCGTATACGATATTTTTCTCCATTCTTCACATCTTTCTCTGCACCCATTGCATTGGCCGCAGACTTTTCGAATCATGAATGGTACAGTCGAATCATGAATGGTACAGTCCTAGGTATTACTGGAATCATAAATGGTACAGTCCTAGGTATTACTGGAATCATGAATGGTACAGTCTTATTTATTACTGGAATCATGAATGGTACAGTCCTACGTATTACTGGAATCATGAATGATACAGTCCTAGGTATTACTGGAATCAAGAATGGTACAGTCTTAGGTATTACTGGAATCAAGAATGGTACAGTCCTAGGTATTACTGGAATCATGAATGATACAGTCCTAGGTATTACTGGAATCAAGAATGGTACAGTCCTAGGTATTACTGAAATCATATAATCAATTTGATATATATGAATCTTTTGTTTTTTGATCAGTTAAAATGTTTAAATAGTTTCCCTCTCACCACTAAAGGTAAACAAAATACTTTTTTAAGATAGTGCAGATATTGAAGGAAATTATTTACGTATTATTTAAGGGGTTCTGAAATCATAATTACACTCGGGTACAAAAAGTATGTTAATTAAATGAATTAAATTTATATACTAGTACTAATAGCAAAATCAATTTACAACATATTTTTTTTCAGAATTGGCATATGCTAATTAAATTAATGAAAAAATATGAAATTTTGAATTTTTTGGAAAGTTGTGTAAAGAATTATCTAATGTAATTTTTTTGTATATTTTCTGTAGAAAATCAATAAAACTATTTCATTAACGATTATAATTAGATTTTCTTAAATCATAACCTAATATATTGTATTTTGGTGCGTAACTTAATTAATAAATTATAAGATCATGTTCATTGTGTTAAAATTTGGCTGTTGAATTTTTGGACCTTGTGAGCTGAAGCTCACTGTAAGAAAACAAACGTGCAAAGGAATAAATATTTGGCCTCTTTAGTAAGTTTATAAGTTGTTTTAACTATTCAAATTTTTTTTTAAAAAATTGGTTTAACACAAATTTCTAAAACACTGGGTCTACCTTAACAAGAATTTAAATAGATTAATATAAAATCGTTCCTGCTTATTTGTCATATTATTGAAATATTTCAACCGTCTATTTTTGAGATATGATGAAATTCAATTAAGATTTTTTTTCGGTTTGTAATTGAGACTAGTTGAAACTATAAAGTTGTTTTTATTTGTGTTGAGTTTAAAATAATATACTCGGGGGTGGTCGGAACATTATATAAACGTGTCAAAAAGTGAAGAGAAAAAGAGCGGCAGCATCTATATATAGATATAGTATCTTCAAAGTCCGACTAATATGGGTGTCTTTAGGCAATCTTTCTTAAATAAGGGTTATTCTCATTGTAAATCACAAAAAGGAAATTTAAAAAATTGGAGTATATATCTTCCTGGTCAGAGACGTTGAATGTCCGGAAAGAGCTAAGTGGTTAATGTTATAGCACGAGAAAAAACGTGATTTTCCGTTTCCTCCTCGGACAACCTTTGAAAGGAAGATGCAGATCTATGGAAGAGAAGTATGTCTACCTATTATGTTGCTAGGAAACCCAGCAAAATCCTTAAACTTTGGCAATAAACCAATATCACTATGGTTTTTACTGTTGTTTGAGGAGGCTGCGTGGATGGTCAACAAATTACTTATCAGATACTAGTATACCATAAAATATTACTAGTATATAGTAAAGAAAAAACTTAAATATTTGAATATTTTGTCATATCTTTACACAGAGCTGGCCATCTTATGGAGATTGAGGTGGTATGAAATCAAATATTGTTTAAGATTAAATAAGTGAAATGAAAGTATGCGGCGCATTGTCAAAAACAAGAAGTAAAAATTAAAGATAATGAAATGAAAATTGCAAGGAAAAGTACTTTTCAAATAAAAAAAATATTCAAATAAAAATACATTTAAATTTGTAAATAATTCTATCGTTTACCCAGAAAATACTTTGGCTTTTTCAAAACTATTAAAGATTTTATAGCGCGTTTGATGACGACTCGATATATCCCAGTGAACTTGAAATAAAAGATACCACAGAGTCTGCGTCATCTGTTTCATATTTGGATATTTTACTGGAAATGGACATTGATGGTAACCTAACAACAAAACTTTATGATAAACGCGATGACTTCATTTTTCTATAGTCAACTTTCATTACTTATGAAGCAATATACCTTCATCACCTTCATATGGTGTTTTTGTCTCTCATTTAATTCGATACGCAAGGACATGCTCTTCGTATGAACAGTTCCTAAGGCGAGGCAAGCTACTGACAAACAAGTTGATAAACAGGACTATCAACAGGCTCGTTTGAAGTCATCTTTTCGTAAGTTCTATGGTCGATACAACGACCTTGTAAGCAAATACAATCATCCACTGGGTCGCATGCTGACTGACGTTTTTCATACTAATTGTTAGACCATAATTTATCACCTAATTGTCTACGGACTTTTCCGTTTCTTCCCGATTACGACAAAGAGCACACGGCGGGTGTGACTGGTCAGCAGAGGATGCTCACTCCTCATTGGCACTTGATCATACCTCTATTTTTTTGGAGGTCCTTGTTGCTCTGCTTTGAATTTGTATTTCGTTTTATGGATTTTTGAGATGGTTGACGGTTTGTTATTGTCATTTTTTCATTAAAGTGTTTTAAAACTCACAATAAAATGACGACATCGGCGTTTAAGGCGGCGCAGCGATAACTGATCAAATTCACTAAAGACCTGGAAACAATTTTGAAGTAAACAAAATCAACAAAATCGCTTAGAAATGCATTTTATGAATTAGAAGTTTAACAAAATTGTAAATATTCAGACGAGTATGATAAGTGAAAAAAGAAACCCCGACCGACAGAAATGGACGTCAAAATGCTGAACACATTTAGGTAAGACAGGCGTTAGACAACAAGTAATACTGGGCAAGTTTGGAGTCGCCAGATCGTGTATATTTAAAAAAACATTTAAAAAAAAAAAACAACACTAGAAATGTATTGAATGTCCACTCAGGGTACATGTTCAAAGAAAATATTATTTCCAGGACATTTTAGGAAACGTAAACGTTGTGGACGGTTTAGCAACAACGTAAAGACGGGAAATTCGACGTCGCACATTGCGCCGCCTGGCAAAACTTGTTACTAATTATTCATTTTGTTAAGAAATAAATAAAGTATAGATTTGAATTTTTCAGTATTGTTTGCCAAAGGGCCATTGAAGAAAACGTAGAAGTCTTAAGAAATTGCAGTGAGCAGATTTTTTGTTATGTGTTCTGTCTACGCTGTTTTGGGACAACCCTCGTGAAATCAAGAATAATCTTATTTTTTCCCTCAAAATTGTTACCCAACAGCGTAGCGAAATTGGTTAGAGCATGAGTTTCGAATATGTAAGTCATGAGTTCAAATCCCGCTGGGGATATAGAGTTTACTATTCTTACCTTTCCAAAAAATTTTAAAACTTATTTTTAAGTCAAATATTTTAAAATTTTAAAATTCTAAACCAGTGAAAGCATTATGATTAAAATGTACTTTTATCCACATTAATATTGACATGTGTCCCATACCACCTTAATATGTGTTTAAAATTGACCAAGACCATCTAGCCTCGGCTGGTCAATGGACATATTTAATGGTGAAAATACTGGACATGAAAAACTCATTATGTTCATGCTCACATGTAAAAAATATGCTTCTTGATCTCATGGCTGAAATTATTACAGTATGAATAATTTTAATTCATTTGAGAATCCAATTTTCCAATATGCTTGGCAATCCTGCATCTCATCAAATCCTGCAGCTCCTCAAACTTCTAACAAATAAAAGAAAGACAGAAATATTTGTTTACAAATTTAATTGTTAAATTCATCCTGTGTAAAATCTCATCATAAGATAGCATTAGCTGAATGTTATATCCAATTGCTATAATGTCTAGCTCTGTGTTACACTCTAAGAGTATAAGAGATACATCCAGATTCAATTCATCAAATACATTTGAAAAAAACAAAAAAATTTGTGTCTGTTTTGCATCTGTTAGTCTTTCTACAGGGTCACAAATTATTCTGTCTATTCCCAGATTCAAAGAGAAAGAGAGTTTTTGACATATTTTCTTAGCACATGTCATGATGAAGCAATATAAAATGGACGTGATAAAATATGATCTATTTAAATCAATAACAATATTTGCTGATTCAACATATCATGTTTCTTAGATTCATCTACCTACAAATATATGAAAGGGAACATCTCAAAAATAACTTGGTAAAACATTTGATTAGTAAAAATGGGTATAAAAAGAGGATTATATAAAATGATTTCTAAAATTTGAAATTCATTCACCAGAGATAAAATTTGAACAAGGCAGAGTAATGGCACAACCATACAACAAATAAATAATCAGTAAAAATCACTAGAGATAAATACACCATCTTTCTAAAATTAACAAGGACAACCATCAATATATAACATAATGGAATGGTTACATCACATTAATTTCATGGAATGTCTATATACATGCATACATAAATTTGGTGTATACAATATTATTTGGACAAATATGAATATGCATTACATGTCCTCGTAATGATATAAAATGATTACAGTAACATGATTGGCTGACAATGAATAAACAGAAAAAATGGTTTCTATGATACATGCTAATGCCAGATCTGTCAGCCAATCAGATTTCTTGTTACATTGAAGCTATGCTTCCCAACTATTAAAAATAAATTTGAAAAGTGATAAGCAGATGAGTTTGAACACTTTCTACTTTAGTCCCCTAAGTTTGTAGTTCTATTGCTGCATCACAGTCCTATTCATCCACTTATCTGGCTTGTCAATGGTTGCGGGTTCAAATCTATAAATCAAACTCTTCTCCCACTCGATCTGTGCTGCGATTCAAGTCTTCTTCTTTGGCCTGGAAGCATAGAATAAAGCAGATGCAATTATATCAAAGGTTCAAATAGGAATCTTTTTTATGACAACAAAACCAATCAATTTCATGCATGCACAACTTGTCAGTTTAAGGTATTTTTTAAAATAAAAATCACAATGAATATTAAAGCAAATCTTGGACAAACACCAAAAGCTGGTACTATATAGGATATACTATATACAGAGTAGATACGAGATTTCGTGGAGCAGACAAGAAAGATAAATCCTTTAATTAACTACACTAAGCCAACAACTCTCCATGGAGAGAAAACAATGTATGAAATTCTAAACAACACAGGGGTATCATGGATATATGAAAACTAAAACACTCTTAGTCTCTGTCTCTCTTTCTGTCTCTCTCATATCCACAAAAATGGACAACAAGAAAACAGAAAGCCTGCCTGGGATATAACTAATATATAAATATGTGCTAAAGTCAAAGACAAAATAAGATATAACACTAACAGAGGCTCGGTGGTCAACAAAACCATCAGATCCACATCCTTTTTATAAAAATGATTCATTTAGCTATTAACTATTATTCAATAAAGACAAATTGCATTCATTTTCCCTTTCAATTTTGAATGTTTTCTTATACCTTTATATAGAGCTCTTTTTTTATGGAGATTTATATTGTGTAAAAATGGCCATGACCATCTAGCCCCCTTAACGCATATGCATTGATATAAAGGTACTGGTACATAAAAGAATATTTTTCATCATTCTGCCCTTATGAATTATTTTTTCATTTAAAACATGCTTTAATTGATAGATGCAATTATGATTGTCAGTAACCAATCTGATCCAATCGCGTACTGAGAATAAATAAAAGAGAAACATCTAGCATGATCAAATGAATGCACCAAGGTTACGAGGGTATCAGTTCTTACTGTGAACGCCTGGTTATGGTAGGACTGAAAACAGAAACAGCCTCTGGTTAAGGTTAGCATTGACTCCATATAATTCAGGGATCAGATCAAAAGTTACCAGAATTTAAGGAGGCTAGGTGGTCATGGCCACTTTATGGTTCTTTTCTACCCATTAAAAAAGAAGAATTGGATGTAATTTTAACTACATGTAACAGGGAAAAAATAGTTAACAGAGTAGAGATATAGCAATTACTTTTTACTGATTAAGTGATGATATGTTGTGATTTGCGTAATTAAAATTTAGTATGCTTGAAGATGTTTTTATGAACCAATTATTATAACCATCCAACCTCCTTAATAACTTCAAAAGAAATTTAATTATCCAGGTTAGCAATCAAATTTTTTGCTGATATATTTAAATTCTTCAAGAGCTATAAAACATTAATTATATAGCTTTCATTTACAAACAAAGTGGAGAAGAGAGGTCTCTGTTGTATAATGTTTAGAGAGGTCTCTGTTGTGTAATGTTTAGAGAGGTCTCTGTTGTGTAATGTTTAGAAAGGTTTCTGTTGTGTAATGTTTAGAGAGGTCTCTGTTGTGTAATGTTTAGAGAGGTCTCTGTTGTGTAATGTTTAGAGAGGTCTCTGTTGTGTAATGTTTAGAGAGGTCTCTGTTGTGTATTGTTTAGAGTAACAACAAAACTAAGAGAATGATGTAGCAGAAGAGAAATGACTGTAAATCTAGCTCTGTTATTACAAACAGTCTACGGAACACACAAAACAGCAATCATGAGCGATATATATTAAGCCACAGTAAAAAAACAATCATGATTATAATTTTGGAAACATTTTCCTTCCATAAAATTAAGCAGTGATGCATCAGAGTGTTCTTTCTAAGAATGATCAGCTATTCTTTGCTAATTTTGTTTCTAAAAGAGGTCCTACACTTTGCATAACCGATAATCTTTTTTTTTCAAAAAAGCTGATCATAACTTTTGTACTTATTCTTCATTTTGATTTTTCTTGTAAAAATCTTCCAACTGAAATCAAGAAAATGAAGCTGCAAAAGAATTCTTAATTACTGAAATTCAAGCAAAGGCTTGCAACCAGGTATATTTAACTTAAAACACAAAAAAATATCCCCAGAGAGATTTTGCACTAGACTCGCAATTAAACTCATCGTTATCTTATTATTTTGATACCCTCAAAACATAATATCTAGCTAAAAAACCTGGGTGCAAGCCTCTATATTTACATCTACAAAGCATTCAGAGATCTAGGTCCCAGTCTAGATGTGGGTCATGGATCACTCTCAGACCAGTAGATACACGGCAGTTCTATAGTCTACTGTTAGTACAATGTAGAAGCGAGGAAGCAGTTAGTGTGCTGAGAGTCACACCGTGTGATATGTAACCTCTTTCTTCCTCTGCTCGTCCTTGGGGTCGCCTTCTCTATCTGACCCCTCCTCCGAGCCCTGGTCAGCTCGATTACTCCCAGAATCCTCAGCACGATCAGCCCTCTTAACATCCTGTTCCTCAGCCTCACGAGGCTCAGGCTAATTACAGGAAAAGAGCATGCATTATTCCTGATTACATGATACATTGTTTGTTAGATAGTTAAAAGAACATTGTAATATCTATATAACAGGCATAAAATTCATGTTAAATTGGATTAAACAGCTCTTATTTAAAATTCTTTTCAAAATTTCAAACATTTTATTTAACTATAACAATACCCACAGACAACAACAAATTGTTATGTTCAGTGCATGCCTAAAATGAAAAATACAGGTTACTGAGTAATACATATAAACAGAACTATACTCCATAGGACCACCACTGCTCATGCTGTTCTGGAGAATGAAGACCCAGGAATTATCTACAATAAAAAAAGAGTATGCAGCAAAAAAAATTAACACAACAACTCACTGACCTTGTCATCTTTCTGTTCCTCGAAGCTGCTCATCCTACGTGGTGCTCTGTCCATCGTCACGATAGTTTCCGAGGTAGCAGACACCGCGACGGCTTCCTGCCATTTCTCCTCCACCGCCGGCTTCTTCTTCTTCTCCTTTGCCAGCCGCTTCTTCTCCTTCTCTTCCTCTTTTTTCTTTCTTTTCTGTTCTTCTTTCTCTCGCTTTTTTCGCTCCTTCTCCTCTTTGTCACGCTTCTTTCTCTCCTCCTTACTGAGGAGTTCTGGGGGGTCGAGAGGTGGGGAGGGAAGGTCGTGCACACTGGGAGGTTCTTGTTGGGTGGGAGAAGCATCAACTGACCTTTCCTACAAAGCAATATTAATTGTATCAAATGATGCCACATGTGTTAGGTTAACTCTGCTTTTGCAGCCCCCCAAAAAAGTAATTTGAAATATTTTATGCCTATCATTAAACTTTTATGTTTAAGAATATAAAGATTAAATTTTTGGTTTCAAATTTCCATTAATTATAAGTTTCAAGCAAAATTTACAAGTAAATGTAAAAATAACAAAGCAATTCAAGTATCAATAAGCTTTACGATCCTCCTGTCAAGTTGTCATTAAAAAAAATACGGTACTCATATGCTTAACTTCAATACATGGGGAATAACTCATTTTGGTAAATAAATTTAGCATATTGAGTTCCTTTTTTTTAAAGATTTATCTTCAATATCTTCAATAAATTAATGGACATACAAGTTATTAGGAATCTGACAAATCGAAGCAACGCATACAGTAACGTTATATATGAAGCAGTTTAATATAGTTTGTTATTAGCTGGTTAGTATAGTCTCTGAGGGAAAGATCAGTCTTATCTCCTCCAAACCCTTAGCAGGTGCCCCTCAAAATCCTCAACAGGTGCCCCTCAAAACACCATAGACAGGAGCCCTCAAAACCCTCAATAGAAGCCAGATAACTGTGTTTTGATGGCCAAAATGTGGGCCCTATTAGACTTGACTACAGTGTATCTATATAGGCGTGTTAGATGACAACAGCTAGTGATTACATGTAGATGTGTTATTTGACAACAGCTATACATGGTCTCATAGATATGTAGTTAGTGTAACAATGTGGACAGGTGAAAAGTTTGAGTGAATCAAACAGACAAACAACCAGACAGGAGGACAGTTCACCAAAAAAATGTCATCAGTCGGGATTACTGCCCCTGATGATATAAACTGTTCCTTTAAAAACAATGCATGCTGTTTCTGTAACAAGATTTATTCAGCTTCCGTATTCAAGCACAGTTATAAACAATCATCATTGTACAAGTACATGTATTGCATTAAACAGAAGAAATCAGTGAACACATCGAGATTTGTTTATAAAATCTGAAACAAAATAAACAACATTACATCGTGTGTGGATAAGATAAAGTACAGCATCACTATAACATAAAGTCAAATACAGCACTAACAAACAATGCACAAAATATCTGCAGAAAACTACAAATTAATCTCATTCAAAATTATCCCTATTCCTTAGAACCCGAGAAGCTCACTAATTCACATAATTATTATTTATAGTTTCATCACTGATTGGTCCTTTATGAATATTTCAGAAAAATTGACAATAAATCCACCTCCTTATTGTGTGTATATAGGATATATATAAAAAATTCAATGTTGAATTTTAAAAAGATAACAATTTGAATTTGATGAACATAGAACCAATCCTGATTATAGAAAATAACTTAATAAGAAATATAATATTTCTGGTGTTTGTTTACAGTGACCAGATATTGAAAAATAGAATTTCACAAATTATCTGCAACGAGAATCATGTGCAGTTCTGAAGCAAAATCATCCCCCCTCCAAGATCCCCTCTCCCACCATTGTATTTTCAACAACATGGGTCTATCATTTGATCGACTTTAAGTAGATAAATGTCATATCACAGGAATGCATGGAGAGAGATGAGAATAGGTCTAGAATGACATTATGTGACCAATTTGTAGAGAAATATATGAATATATGCTTTGGAATAAATTCTTGAAATATCACTCAAAGAAAAACATTCTTATATGTCTTAGAAAAAAATTGGTCGGCAGTAAACTTGTGTATATAATCAATAATTAAAAATTGAGACGGAAATGTAATGAAATGTAATTCAAACAATAAAAATGTACGCTAGCTTTGGTCATTAGCTTTCTCTTGAGAATACTTTATAACTAACATTCTAAGTATTTGGTAACAAGCATCTTATAGGCATCTAACATTATAGAATAAGTATCTGGCAATTAAATCAATCATAAATATGGCACCCTCTTTCAATACTTATCGATGAAAAAACATCACAGCTCTTAATGGAATGTAATCATTACATAGAACTCTGTAAAATTGGGACTAATCTTCGATATACAAATAATGGAATATAACGTGATGTAGAACTCTCTAAATATTGGGACTATTCTTAGCTATATAAACATTGGGACTAGAGCAGGATCATCAATTTAAGTACAAGCCTGGACCATTATCACAGAATCAAGCAAAAAATCAAAATAAATAATATGTAAATACTAAAAATTGTTTTCAATCTACTCTTGCCTACTCTACATAATAAACAGATAGTCATTCAAAAAAGTACTTTTAAAAACCCAATATATATAGCTAGACAAAATCTTATAGAAAAACAAAGATATGAATAAATTATCATTGACCAT
>CM065923.1:49601483-49626483 GCA_033439105.1 Magallana nippona | reverse complement strand
ATGCATTCAAATAATGTTTAAGTACTATATTTCTACTTTTAAGTAGTCTTTAACTTCTACAGTAGAAACAAATTGTATAGCATTGGAAAGTGATGTTCTTATATTAACATATACAATCAAACTTCATTATCTCAAACTAGATGGGACTGTTTAAAAACTTTGAGATATATGAGTATCTGAGATATCGAGGGTAAAATGCTTAAAAAATAAGTGGTTGGGACTTACAAATCACTTCGACATATCAATTGTATTTGAGATATCAGTGTTCGAGATATGCATCAACTGTACTATATTTATACTTTTAAGTACTGTCTTTAACTTCTACAGTAGAAACAAATTGTATAGCATTGGAAAGTGATGCTCTTAGATTAACATGTTTATATATATATTCAAAATCTCAGGTGATAAAATACTTATCTGTTGAAAGTGATGTAAAACTTGAGCACTGTTTTAGTTCTTAGATTTAAGTTAGCACAAATCACAAAACTTAACACACCATACAGACACGAGTACAAAATTGACTGTCATATTTTCCCAAACTTAAGTCAAACAGAAAAAATCAAATACATGTACCCTCACAAAAATGTTGTCACCCACACAATCATATTTCACTATGAACGATATGAAAGAAATTGCAATTTGTGATGCATAACGGATGTTTCAAGTTTGACTTAGATGAACAAAAAAAGCATGGAGACAAGAAATATCAGAATTGCTAGGAATACCTCAGACAGGATATACACTGACTCTGGGCTCTCTGGGCGGACAACCAGAGCACTTAACCTTTTTGCACTTAATGTCCTGGCCAGCATGGTGGGGACTTCTCTTACGCTGTGCTGGGGTTCCGGTTGACTGCCTTCCTTTTGTCTACCAGATTGAGGTTCCGCTTGACTGGTTTTCTTTTGACCACAGGAGTTACTTTCCACTTCAGTGCTTTCTTCCTGCCCACAAGGCTTCTCCCTGATCAAAGCCTCTGAATGATTCTCTGTACTGTCTTCTGTCAATCCCAGTTCTGCTTCAAAGTCTGAGCTTTCAGATTCGCAGAGAGGAGCTGCTTCCCTTGTTTTGGGATCCTTCTTATTTCTGTTAGTTTCAAGTTTACTTTCACCTTCAGCTCTCTCTCTACTTGCTGTATCACCCCTTCTTCCCATCACTGAGCTGTCTAAGTAATCCTCCCCTTGTCTCTCACTTGCAAGTTCTCTTTGAGCAATAATTGGTATGTTTTCTACTTTTAGTTTTGAGTCTTTCATGAAATTAATATCTTTCTTCGACGCATTTTCACTTTCTGCTTCCCTTCTTTGAACAGAATGAACCCTGTCTACAGAATCTTTTCCTTTTTCTTGCTGCTCTTGTTTCTCTGCCTCCATTTTCCTGGTGGGACCCTGAAGAGATCCATCAATATATACTTTTTTCTTTGGGCTTTCTTTGTACAGCCTGCTTGAGATATTGTGGAACATGGGTTCCTTTGGGTACATCTGATATGACTTACTGATATAAAAGTCATCAGGTTCTCTTTGACTTTTAACCAAGTCTTTGGTGTTCCCTGCGTGTTTTGTGCCCTGTTCTTTTTCTCCTTTGCTCCCATCATATTTCAGTTCCTGTAGCTTTGAAGATGCATCAGTAGGAGACTCACACTCAAGAGTTGACTTATTTTGATGGATATCAAGTTTCATTGTTGTGTCTTGGCAATCTTTCTCAACCCAAATACTTCCACTTTTACCAACTTCTTTAACAGATGCATTGTTATTCTCCTTTCCATAAATTAAAGTATTTTCCTTGACTTCAGCTTCTTTATCAATCTCTCCCTCACTCTTACCACACTTTGTGCTTCCTTCAGGACCTACTTCTTGTTCATTCCTTTCCATCATATTAGTGAGACATGAAGACTTCTTATCCTCCCTGGAATTCTTCTCTTCATCCACCTGTTCTACCTTCCTGTCTCCTTTACCTTCTGCTACCTCTACCTTTACACTGGAATGTTCATCAGCCCCTCTGTTCTCCTGGATTGCAGAGTTTCTTGTGGTTGCTTGTGGTTCCTGTTTGTCTAGCTGATCCACCCCATGGAGGAACCTCTCTGAGTGGGACAATACCCACTTTGCAGTGCTGCCATATTTTTTTCCCGATGCCTTCTGGTTCTGTTTACCAGACTGTGAATCTTTGCTTAGTTTGGAACTTCCATCAGGTTGTTGCAGGGATTCTAGCTCTTTTTTGGAGCATGTATCCTTTGGATGAGTGATGCTTGCAAAGAGTGTACTCTTTGATGCCACTGGGGTGATAATTTTCTCAGATTTACTTTGTTGAATTGATGTCATTGTCACATTCTTTTTTGGAGGGATGAAAGTCAAGGGTTTGATAGGGGCAGACTTCCTGTTCCAGTCTGAGAAAGCACTGTGGGATAGAACACTGGAATTCTGGGAAGGCTTACCAACACTGGTTGCTGTAGATGTAGAGGGACTGAGCATAGATGAAGAGGTGCTGCCAAGTGTAGAATTACTGTAGCTCTGGGAACTTAGTGATATACCCTGGGTCAAAACTATTGCAGATGTTGAGTAGCTCTTTGTACCTGTATAAGGCTTATCCACAGGTGTGCTCTGGAAAAAAACAAAAGCAGGGGTTCTTTGAGATTCTCCAGACTTGCTGTCATTGAAATTACCCTGACTTTGGCCATCAATATACAACTGATCAACTGGAGGAGAGGCATTTGTTGCAAGTGATGAATTTGTTGATATGTTGTTATCCTGGACTAAGACTCCAGGAATACATTGTTTTCCTACAACAGCAGTAGGTGTGAATCTTTTGTCATCCTGTGCTGGTAAACAAACCCCGCTATCACTAGTCAATGGAGCGCTGTCAGGTATGGAGAAATTTGGATCATTTTGTGACACTGAATGGCTATCACTTGCAGCTCTGATGACAGGTAGAGAGGTAGAAGGGGACAGGACAGAACAAGAGCTGTCTGGAGTCTGTATTCCTAGATGCTGTTTTTCGTCAGGGACATGGACGGAAGCTGTTTCAGGGACACACATCTCCTTCCCTGACAAGGATCCTTTCTTTCTCTCCTCATCTTCCACATTTAGTTCACCACTCTCTTGTATTTTGGTTTCCAAGTCTTCATGATCTAAACCTGAAATTCTGTTTCCATCCTTGGAAGTATTGGCAGTATATAGAATGTTCCTTGATATTTCTACAGAGGTAGTTGGCTTGGTATGAGATGCTGAAGGCTTTAATGATTCTGTGGAGGAGTTCTCAGCTTTTTTGAATAAACTTCTGCAAACATTTCTCTCTGTCATCATGTAGCTCTCTTTCTCTGACTGAAGTGGAGTCAGATCATCACTAGGTTCATTAGCACTAATCTCTTCCTTGTCTATTTCTATTGCTCTGTCACTTATTCTTTCCACGTCTGTATAAAGAACTTCACTGTTTATTTGGGATCTACTTGAAATTGAGTTATCAGATATATGTGATTTTTCTTTTAGAGAAGCATCATTAGAAAAACCTTCCCTACAGGTATGCTGTTTCTCATATTTTGACATTGAATCTCCCTCTGTGATCCTTTTTTCTGCTGGCATCTGGAGACTTTTCTGCAGCAGTGTCCTATGGGTTTTGGATTCCTCCAAAGGAGCCTCATGTTGAGGTGACCGTGGAGAGGATTCTGGGGTACAAGAGCTAGATGACCCGTCTGAGTCGCTGAAAAACCTGGGAAGAGACGGGGTGGGTGGGGAGGTCTCAGATCCAGACAACTGGTCGTCTGAGTGACAGTCATCGATAAAGTCAAAATCCAGTTTCTGAGGGGACCCACTGGACGTCTCCTCATCAGAGAATCCATGCCTCAGCTCATACACCAGATTGTCCTCACTGGAAAATCGTACCTTTTTGCTGGCTGATGGAGGGTGTGTGGAGGCACCAAACTCTCCCCCTAGTGTGACTGATCTAGCTCTTCTTACAAACGGTTCGTTGTCGTAATCTTGGAGAAAATCGTCCACTCTGGCACTTCCTTCCTCTGAAGACAGCGACAAGATAGAGGCTGTACTGTTTGTCCAAGCCTCTCTTCCATCTTCTATCCCATACCTACATCTATTTTCATCATGTTCATCTTCTGTTGTACCATGAGCTGTAGTCTTTGTTAATTCTGTTTTCAAAGGAGGGTCTTCTTTAAAAATTTCCTCCATTACTCCCTTGTCATTCACTAAATCACAATTGTTACCATCAACCTCACTTTCATTCAGAATGTTGCCAGTGGAGGAGGTAGATTGAGGGCCTGCAGCGAATCCATAATACTCAAAACTATCCTGTAGCTCCATCTCCTCTGGAGGATTCCTAAGGTTAGAGCGGAGAATGCTGTCATCCAGGGGTTTCTGATCCCTGGGACTTTTGGAGGCCTCAGAATCAGGCTTTCTGATGATGTATTTCTCCAACAAGATGGCTTCATTGTTCCTATAACTGAAGCTGTCCTCATGGTTACCAGGACTTTCTTTATAGAAAGCTTTCCTTTCCAAGGCATTTTCTGCAGGAGCAATTCTATAGTTCTTGCTGAGACTTTTAGAACCGAATTGTCTGCGTCCTGGTTCTGAATCCAAGTCTTGGATTACAAATCCAGATTTCTCCTGACTGACTCTGGCTGGTGGTGGCTTTACATCAGTCTGGGGATTCTGTCTGTCTCTTCTACCTTTCTGTCGGGTAGTGTTCACCTTTTTCTCCTCCATCTTTACATCAGCTCTGTAGTCATCATCTGACTCTGAAGAGCTGTACCTATATAAACTGCCACCAAATGAGATCTGACCCTGTCTGGACTCTGAACTTCTGTGAGCCTTGTCCATCTCTGTGTTTCCACCTGTTAGTTCTGGACCATGGTCAAATGAACCCGATTTAGGAGAATTAGCACAACTGATGCTACCATCGTTTTTCTTTCCAGATGCATTTCTTTCGAATGTATCAGAGAAACCTTCATCCACACTGGAGTTGAAATCCTCTTTAAGATTTCTCCTGACCTTCTGATTATATTGAAGAGGATTCCTAGGAGTGGATGTCATGGTTGACTGAACATTCAGTGTGCTGTCCACGCTTGATTGACTGCTGGTTCTCTTCTTAAGGTAACGCCCCTTGGGTACAGACATTTTCTGAGGCCAAAGTTCACTGTCACTCCTGCTAAACTGAGAACTGGCACTCCGAAGACTTTCTTCATCGAATGACACCTTCTTGAAATTATCGCTTCTTGTACGCTGGCGCCCTCTTTGCCGTTTTAGATTAGTTTTAGTTAATGACCTACTTTTCTGATTAGTGTCCTTCACTTTCCACATATTCCCTGAGTTAGTATTAGCGTGTGTATACTCTAGATTATATAGTCTGTCAGTACGTACCATATCATCGTCCACCCCCTCTCTATCGCCCGCCTCCTCAAATGATCGCCGACGGCGGTGGTGGTGCTCTAAGTTGTTGTTCACTGGTGCATCCTTCTTCATCACAGCTGCAAGTGGAGTGGGTACTGCGTGCATCTTCTCCATGCGGCTCTTCCTATTGTCAGGCACCTCCTCCTCTTCTTCATCATCATCAAACACATCCTCAGGCTCTCTGTTATGGATCTCCGGCTCCGGAACCTTCTTCATCATCTTCTCTTCTCGGTTGTACTCCGGGATGTGTCTCGGCTCTGGGCGAGGCTTAAACATTTCTGTCAATGACAGAGAAACAACAAATCAAAAACATAACTGAGGAATATAAAAATAATGAGTAAAATGAAAGAAAAACTGAGCAAGACAGAGGACCAACAAATCCAAAATATAGGATGAAAACATGATTAGTTGCTAATAAATATCCAATCCAAAAAAAAATTTAGATCAAAGAAGAAATGCTTCGGTTGCTGAACCAAGAGTGAAATCTGAATCTGAAGAAGATAATACAAAAATAAGAAATTGAAAAACTCTTTAATATACAAATTCTTCTAACATAAGAGCTATCTGTTACCATCAGCGAGGTCTCTGTTCTTGGTTCTGCCGTGATACGTAGCCCGGCTGTGGACCCGATCAAAGAATGGGGAGGGGCGGTCGACGCCCATCATAGCCTGCTTGGTCTGGAAGTGGGTGCGGCCAGAGTAGCGGAACTTGGATCCGAGTCGAAGCAGTCCCCTCTGTGTTCCAGGCGAGTCAGGCTCTCTGTTCCTGTAACACACACAGTCAAATCATCATCAATCTACTGGCATTTTATCTCTCTTCTCACTCTTTCTAGTCTAAAAATCATTTTATCTCTTTTCCCTATCTTTCTTCATCATCCTCCTTCATTTTGGCAATCAACTTTTCAATGAATCTATTGACATTTCATTAATTGCTCCCCTCCCTTTCTCTCCTTCCTCTCCTCTTTCTCTCTCCTCTCTCTCTCTCTCTTTTACAATATATAAGATATATTATATGGGTTATACATGAGTATATGCCAAGTATTTACCTGAAGAAGGCGTGGTTTTCTACACAGATTTTCCACATGCGTTTAGCATGCCTGCTTGACATAAACTTGAACCCAATCAAGCTCTGGAACTCTTCAAACTGTCAACAAAAATGTTTCTTGATCAGAAATCCATACAAGGTAATAATGAAAAGACAAGCCTTTACTGGATTCATTCACAAGAATCTACAGCAGTTCTTACCTCCCCTGTTCGTAACTTGATGTAGAACTTCTTTCTCCTGTAGGACATTTTCAGAATCTTTGGCCACACAAATTTGTTGATTTGGAGTTTTTCCCTAAAGACTAGGATTCCACTCCAGCACACCCCTAGCTGTATGTCAACATTCTCCCCATCCTACAAGATCAACAAATCGTAAAACCAGGTGTCTAAATAACTCAGCCATATCCGCTGAATGTCTGTATTCCCCTCAACTTTACAAAAATATTTCATTAATTGATACCACCTGAATGTCTACATTCTCCCTGTCCTGACAAAATGGATACATATATTTACTTATCTGAAAATCTCACTAGTACCAGGGAATTTCTATAATGTCTTGACAAAAATCAACAAATACAGTTCAGACACACTTGTGAAAAACTCAGTTTTAAAATTACTAACAAGCGCACAATGAGATATATAAACGAGCACACAATGAGAAAATTACTGAAGAGCACACAACAAGAAAATTTACTAACGAGCACACAATGAGATAAATTACTAAAGAGCACACAATGAGAAAATTTACTAACGAGCACACAATGAGACAAATTGCTACTAAGCACACAATGAGTAATTTACTAACGAGCACACAATGAGATAATTTACTAATGAGCACACAATGAGATAAATTACTAATGAGCACATAATGATATAAATTACTAAGCACACAATGAGATAAATTACTAACAAGCACACAATGAGATAAATTGCTACTAAGCACACAATGAGTAATTTACTAATGAGCACACAATGAGATAATTTACTAATGAGCACACAATGAGATAAATTACTAATGAGCACATAATGAGATAAATTACTAAGCATACAATGAGATAAATTACTAACAAGCACATAATGAGTAATTTACTAACAAGCACACAATGAGATAAATTACTAACGAGCACACAATGAGATTAAATGAAGCTGATCACCTTGGCATTACTTAGGTCCACGCCGTACATCGCAAGTTTCTTGCCGTTTTCCAGGAAGTGTAACTCTGCTGCTTCTGGCGTCTGACCCCTGAAAATGCAGGACATTTATTTTGGGGAAATTTGACAAATTTTCATTAAAAGTTTGAAAGATTGACATTGTAGATTTTCATAATTTAAACTATGAAATCTAACTTTATTGAAATGATTATTATTTAATTTATTTCTAAATTTTCTTCAATTTGGCAAAACTTTTGCAGCACACCATAATTTGGTGTGTAAACTGAAGAATACAAAGGATAAGTATGTATCAAGTGTATGTTTTAAAATCAAAAGATTTCATCAATTACTTATGAGTCCTGTGGAGCTCTGCAATCTTCTTCAACAGTTCGCGGTCTTGATGAGGAGCGAATCTCATTTTTTTGATGTACTCTGTTCCAGGACCGAATTCATCGATGTCGAAATCTCCTAATTCTGATTGGACGGTATAGGAGCCAAGTAGTGCGTATGTCACCGCAGAGCAGGGTAACCTAAAGATACAATAATAGAATTGCTAGTTTTGCTGTTAACTTTATTCAATTTCTTTACCTGTATCATCTGAGGCCACCTTTTCAAAAAGTTTTGGTTGCTATATCTTGAATCAGTGCTCAAAATTGGGTTGGTAGGTAGAGATATTTTTTTTTAAAAATTCTCAGTGTTGCACAAAAAAATAATAGAAAATATAAATTAATAAAAAATATATCTGCTGACCATATTTGGATTTCAAGAGTCAGATACTTTTTACTTGTTGGACAGAAGAGGTATTTATAAAAAAAAATCCTTTTAATCCTAGAATCTCTTTTCTACATTTCTTAAGTCATCACGATTTTCAATGGCTGACTTACTTCTCATTGACGATGTCATTTCTTATCTGCAGACAAAGCTGGTATCTACAACACAAATCACAATTAATTAGTTTTGATTCAAAGAAAGAAATTTTAAATAAAATTGATTTTCCCTGAGTAAATGGAGAAAGAAAACTTGTGAAGAACTCATGTAAGTTGAATCTTTTTTTATTGGGGGAATGAAAGATGAGCAGAAAAGAAAACATAAACATATGGCTTGAATGATTTTTCCATGATTCAGGAGAGGGGAAGGTCAGATTTGAGTGTGGGGTGAGGTGGGCATTTAGGGGGTCGATTATACTATAGACTCACCTTGTGAGATCCTCATGCAGGGTCTGAGGATCTGGGGGGTAGAACTTCACCTCAAACTTAAACTCCCATGCCAGACCTACAAAGTTAAATTTATAGAATAGAATAGAACACATCATTAAAAAGCCTGATAACTCAGTACCATTAAAGACTCACAACAGAATCATAATTGATGTTTTGAATTTTTTTTTTTAGATTAATATCTATAATGAAATTTCTCGCTTTTAATTTTTTTGCTAAATGGAATTAATAACATCCATATACATTTACTTGAGTGATTGAATACTTGACTGCTGTAACAAAATCCATACCAAGCTGCAGCATACTATGATAAAATGAAATTAAATGCATGATTGAATTTTTTACTACCTTTCATTTGCTTGGATATCTTTTTCTCTACATTGAGCCATTCCTACAAGACAACAAAGCTGAATTATTAGGAGAGAGAGAGAGAGAGAGAGAGAGAGAGAGAGAGAGAGAGAGAGAGAGAGAGAGAGAGAGAGAGAGAGAGAGAGAGAGAGAGAGAGAAATTGGATTGATCTGGGTTCAGCTTTGGGCTTTGTATTGATCTTATTGATCCTTTTTAACTAACAGTGTGAAGATCTAATTACTTACTAGTTTTACAGTGAAACAGACGAAATCCTTCCTCATATGCTTATTAGGCACATTCTCTTGAAATATTAATAAGCACAGAAATATGAAGGCCAATTCTTTGTCAGAAAATACTAAAACAGCTATAAAACAGATATATGTGGGTATTATGCTGGCCATGAACTATTTCTTGGGGTCTGGGTATTTGAGAGGGGTGGGGATCACTGGGATTTGAGTGGAGCTATGTGACTACCTCTTCCATGTGTCAGGGTCCGCTGACATATTTACATCGGTAGTAAACTGAGTGGGCTTATCACTGTGAATTACTCGACCGTCCTCAAGAAACAACAAATCAACTGAACTACAGTGTCATTCGGGTCCGTAGAATGTTTACTCAAGGGAGGTTACTGTATGATAACAACACCCCACATGGGCACTGGCCCAGGGAACCACAATTTACAGTAAAGAATAATCAATGATCTCTAAATATTCTGCAGTTATTGACTTGCATTCCAAAACTTGTTTTCATTCTGCAGTTTCTAAAAAATAATGACCTATTAACATTTTTTTTTCATTCTGCAGTTGAGTGACTCGCATTTCTCAAAAAAAAATGAACATCAATTATCATAACATTCACTTTGTCTAATGGTAATGATGCAGTTCATCATAAAAAGCCTGTGACCTTGACCTGATATACACAGGTTCAGAGTTTGTGTTCTCTCCCCTTAGAGAACTACCCGTTACTCAATCAAAATGAACAGGTATTGATTCAATGCAAAGGCCTGAGAATTAACAATGCTAATTTACTCTTCCTCAGAGTTGGAGTTGATTCTTTGTGTTTTGTAACAAATTGGTTGACAGACGATTTGTTGATAGATGGTTGAATTCTGTGCTCAGGTAAGTCCTGATTAGACAGGATCTACAGGTATTATACAGGTGTGTCTCACCTGGATCAATGATTACCTGCACCCGGAAGACCAAAAAAAAAAACCCTGAGTTACCTGACATATATTTAGGTCACCCACAAGAAGTAAACAGATCCTTGCCAGCATTAATTCACTTTTCTTCAATTCATTCAGTTTGGACTAAATTTTCAAAACACCAGATAAAATTTGGTCTTGCTATGATCAAACAAAAGATGGACTTTTTAGAGCCTATATTAGATTTGTTTAATCTTTATAAGCTTTGGTGTCTGCATTGAATTTCACAACCAGCGCATCTAGGGTTTCTCACGATTTACGATGTGTGTTTTACTTAGCAATCCTGGGAATTTTGTTGTAAATTTTACAGTTCAATCAATTTAAATGCCCACCTCCCAATGGACGACTGGGGAAATCATCACCTCGGTGAACAGATTACCCACCAAATTATCAAGGACACTCCATTAAATTAAATCCAGCTCTGGTGAATTGACCCCATAGGACACATTACATCAGGGGACATGCCAATTATAGTACCAAGGTCACTGACCCCAGACCGTTCATGGAGAATACTCGCTTGCAATGGTTCATATGCTGCCTTTATTTCTATTTTAAATAATTGCCTATTGACATGTACTTTTAGAATACATATTTTTTTTTTCAAATATAATTTACATATAAAGATGTAAACCATGCATACAAAGAAAACATCAGAATGACAGCACTTTCTCCCTTGAACTATTGAGCATATCTAACAGGGTTTGTAATATCTTGTGGTTTATTTTCTGATAATAAAATCATACTTATACATTAGTGCTGCCTGCAAAACACATCTTAAATAAGACATTTCTAGCTGATAATATAGTATTGTATACTTGTTTTCATCATGCATTCCCTGACTTTTTACCATCCACACAACAGTGGAAGACACACACATCTATAGCTATATATAAAGTTGCTTTTTGTTTTTTGTTATATGGCCAGAATGCTTTAAAATGTTAACCAACATCCTCCATAGGTGTTTGGTGTATGTTTCACCTGTATCTAGCACTACCAAATTTTTAAAAATAATTTTGCAGTAAATAAGAAAATGACCAAAATTATAGATTGTATCATGTTTATATTTAGATCTCATTCTCTTCAAAATACATTGAGCTGGATGTTGTTTATGAAGGGGCACCTGCAATGATTCTTTGACCACAAAGAAACCATTTTTTACTTGACTATCTTGATCATTGGTAACCTAACACAAGAATTTACACCAATTTACTCTAACTTCATTGTGAAATTATATTTTTTTTATTTACTTTTTTGTTAGTTTATTTGGTAAGTTTCTTTGCATTTTTTTATTCCCTTATATAATGGACATGGCTTGATTAAGATAGTTCTTAAACCTACCCTGAGTCCAGTGTGAAGTCCTGTAAAAGAAAGTCCATAGTAATCCTTCTCAATCAAGTCCAAGTGCTCACACACTTTATCGAAAAGAATCTGTCCGACAGCTCGTTTCTGAAAGTAAAAAAAAACGTGATTGAATTTCTGTTGACCGTAATCCCAGTGTATACTGGTTGCTGTGGTAACCTGACTGAATGACGTAGAACTACTTACATCTACGTCGATTTCGAACAGTTTGCCGTCCAGGAGAAGGATGCGACAGATGACTGAGCGGGCGGTGCGAACCTGCGTGATCCTCCTGTTATCACCCATTTCTGAAAAAGTTAAAATCCTTTTATCAATTCATAATTGACAATTATTAAATTCTGGACATTTTAGGTCTCCAATGTCTGACAGCAAATATAGATATAGGTAAATCTGACCTTCTAGAATGAATATTTATGTAATTTTCAGATTAATTGCAGATGATCCCCAGATTGGCATAAGTACTAGGCTATTCCCAGATGGGCATAAGTACTAGGCTACTAGCTGTCCAAGACTACATGTACTCACTGCCTCGATCATTGACCCCTTCCCCTCACCCACCTCACCCCACCCAATCCTCTTTTAAGTCACTCACAGCATGAGCCCGCGCCTTTAAATAAAAACATTCCACCCCATAGTTTAATTTCACTGGGCTTAAATCCTTATACTAGAATGTATAACTATCAACCTAAGGATTAATATTTACAGAAAACAAACTTGGAACATGCATAAAATTTTATGGCCATGTTTTTCATGAAAAACTTCGTTTACAGTTTTCAATGAAATATAAAAAATATCAAGATTATGATTTAATGATTAGTTATGGATTGGATAGTAATTTATCATAATTTCATGAAAAGTTCCGCAGGTCTATCTTATTTACTGCATTGGATAAGGATATCATGAAAGAGTAACTTCCCTTGAATGCTTCCCGTTTTAAACTTTAAGAGAATAAATTATTGGGGTTTCGAACCTAGGCTAATGGAAATAGAACAAAAAACAACAATACACAACACAGACTGTCCCTCCCAAAGATCTTGTTTCCTAACACTTGTTTAATAACATTTGTTTCAAATGCGGAAATCAGTTTAACAATTTACAGGTGTAAACAGCGTGCAAAGGTAGATCATGGCAATAGCATATCTTGTAGAAAGGAAACAAACTTATAGGGAATGTGCCGTGTGGATTGGAATCGGTAAACTTACCATTTGTTCGAGGGTCCGTGTATTCGCAGGCTTGTTTTTATATCATGTCGGTTATCAAAATATCCAAACGCTTAAAATTGCAGCGCCACCTAGCGGTTCCGTGACGTCACTGTCTCAGGTATTCCGTACCTGTGACAGGTAAATCAAATATGTGGACAGTCGGCGAGGAATGTACTCGGAAATCGGGTAGTTGCATTGAAAAAAAATAGAAAATACTGCCATATATTAACGACACAATGAAATAGAGATAATTTAATACATTATATCTAATAATTTTATAACCCTAGTTAATATTCAATTCAAGTTAATATATCAACTGTCCTTTCCTGTTTTTACTATAGGAATGCATGATCTTCGTGTTTTCATGTTTATAGGGGAGGGACAATGGAAAGGTTGCAGAAGGGACGTATATACGTGGTTGCAATCACAAAACCCGCCCATTGAGCAAACACCCCCCCCCCCCCCCACCCCACCCCCCATTTTATCTTAAGGATAAGGCTTTTTATTATGCAGCAGTTAATCATAATCGTTGTTTTGAAAAAAAAATAGCTCCAAGATATGAATGGGTCATATTATCAATCAGTCACTATAATGACACAACCGTTCATTGGATTAGTCATCAAGAATAGTACTAAAATACTACATGTATAACTTTAATTCTTAAGATATAAAAAGGTCTCGATCATTGAACATTTGATATCTTTATATAATGTATATCTTGAATACGCTTTAAGGAAGAATTGACATGTACATTAAAACATATTATATTTCATTTCGTTTACATCATTACCGGGACAGTAATACCGGTATATATATATATATATATATATATATATATATATATATATATATATATATATATATATATATATATATATATATATATATAATATAATATATTAAGATTTTACGATTTCTCAAAGTTTTTGCAATATATAATTGTACAATAAAAAGTATATTTTGAAATGATTGTATTTCTTTACCAATTACAGTAATGTTTTAAGATGTTGAGTAATTGAATTATATGATCAGTTTAGAGGTACAAAGTTTACAGTGTTGTAATACTGCATGGTGAATGTTTGTGTCTGGTCTGTTTTCTTTGTATTAATCACCAACTGAACGATTAAATTGCGTTGATTGATAAAGCTGTGGTTTCAGCATTGAGAATCTTTGGATATGAAAATATGGACGTGTATAAAACCTTCGTAAAGCATATTCTTCAGGCAGACAGCAACAGGGAGATGGAGGACCAAGGAGCCCCCTACTTTTTGGAAACAGACATCTTTTTTTTATTTGTTGAAAAATGAATTCTGAACAAACCATTCCCTTCCAAGTTTGTCTGGACATTGTTAAATTAAATGGAAACTTTACATATCGATCTAATTATCAGGTACGGCTCTTGAGGATTTGTGAATTAAGTGTTTCCCTTGTTTATGCTTGTCAAGATATCAGGGTACAATATGTCTGCCCCCTCCTTTCAAAAACAATGCTACGGGCCTGTTTTTAACGCAGAAGCTATAGTTTTACGAAAAATTGTTTTGTTTAAACGCACGTGCCCAATATATAACTGCGACGAATTTCATCATTTTCTTGAATTAATAAGCTGTATATATACAATGTTCGTGTTTAGTTCTTATTCAATCTCTAATAAATGATGTGGTGTGTACATCTTGCATTCGTGACCATATACATGTGGTTGGAGTATACTGAAGTTGATCCAGGTAAATACTAAGGATTCCGCGGCAGGAAACAGGCTAATTCTTTATTACCCGCTCTGTGACAATTTTTGGCGATCTGTCATGTTGAAATATTACATCACGTGATTCTTAGACTGCTCAACATACAGGGTTTAGATTAATGCTGAATGGTAAATTGTACGTATTTATGGAATTTAACAATTGTATTGCGTTTATCAAATATGTAGGTCTGGCGTATTAAGTTTAAAATGGAATATTACAAACTAAAGTATAAATGTGAATTGCTTGTTTTAACCTTTATTTTTTTTTCAAATGATTCACCTGGTACCTGTGTTGTCTTCACTGAGGGTTGATCTCATTACCCAGTCTACTGCTAAGATGAATAATAAGGCTAACATCACACATCCTTGTCTCACTCCTGATTTCACAAGAAAGCTTGTCAAATCAAAGGATGGAACCACTGTTAAATAGGATACAAACCGGTCTGAAAAATTAAACACAGCCATTATTACATTTGCGATGATAAAATTAATGTAATTTACAATTCAATTTAATTTGCCGACCCTTTAGTTTTCTGAGCAGGGTATCATCAAGACACTTGAAAATCACAGCTCTTTGCACCGCTCGTAAATAAGCACTATCCGCCATTTTCCTCTTTCATCACTGCTATCCCTGCAACCCCTATATAAGCCGAACAGTTTAAAGTATATCGCTGTAGAGGTCCCACCTGTTACTTGGTCGTGCTGAAATTATCAAATTTTACGCACGTTTTTCAAGTCAGGAGAATACTATCATCAAATAAACAGGTCAATGCATTATTTACAAACAGAATATGCACATCAGATAAGAAATAAATGCATAAAATCTAAAGACCACGAAAGGAATACTACACGTCGGCCACGAGTTTCAGGTGTGCAATCAGGTGTAATGAAATCGAAGGGTTTATATACCTGTGTGACGGTGCCTATTTACGAACGGTGTTCAGCTTTAAGAAGTTGGTACTGTAACGTTAGAAATCGAGATCAAGTATGAAATAAAACCGAATACTCTGTATACTGTATTTTACTAAAATAAATCATGTTTATTGCTTATATTATACAGAAAGTGCTGTGCCTTGTTGTTATTAGCAACTTGGATGAAATATTTATAAATACTGACAGATCGTAAGAATGTCACAGCCGGAGAAGCACGTGTTGAGGACTCAATATGTACTTAATGAACTTTGCACATGTTTGTACCATCACTGCTTTCAGTACTTTGATTCAATGATATATTTAAATGATAATGTATTAATGTGTACCATTCCATAATCAAAGAGCAAATGTATAAGATTTTAACATGTTTAACCCTCTCTCAACCCAACATAGCCATACACCAGAAATAAACATTTGGATTTTTATACTGAAAATAAAGTATATTTTAATGATACTGTAGTCAGTCTGTATCTGTAGCCAGTCAGTATTAGTCTATAGCCAGTCTGTATCAGTAGCTAGTCTGTAGCCAGTCGGTATTAGTATATAGCCAGTCTGTATATGTAGCCAGTCTGTATCTGTAGCCAGTCTGTATCAGTAGCCAGTCTGTATTATTCTGTAGTCTGTCTGTATCTGTAGTAGTCTGTAGCCAGTTTGTAGTAGTCTATAGCCAGTCTGTATCAGTAGCCAGTCTGTATTATTCTGTAGTCAGTCTGTATCTGTAGATAGTTGGTATTAGTCTATAGCCAGTCTGTATTATATACTACTAGCCAATCTGTAGTAGTATGTAGCCAGACTAGTAGTCTGTAGACAATCTATAGCAATCTGTAGCCAGTCTGTAGAAGTCTTAAGCCACTATGTAGTAGTTCGTAGCCAGTCTGTAGAAGTCTGTAGTCAGTCTGTAATAGTCTGCAGTAACGTGAAAAATACATTATTGGTCAAACAATTTCATTACATTTAACATTTTCTATGAATCTGATATTTTCCCCATTCAGCTTAGGAAGTGACCACCACCCCTCACTCACTCACTCCCTGCTCTCTCACTAACTACTCTCTCACTCCCTACTCACTTACTCACTAACTACTCACTCCGTAACTACTCACTAACTTCTCACTCACTCACTAACTACAAACTCACTCACTAACTACTCACTCACTCACTACCTCATTCACTACTCACTTACTAAATACTCACTCACTACTCACTAACTACTAATTCACTCCCTAACTACTCACTAACTACTCACTCACTCACTCCTTACTCACTGACTAAATAACTACTCACTCACTCACTCACTAACTACACACTCACTCACTAACTACTCACTAACTACTCACTCACTAACTATTCACTCACTAACTACACACTCACTCACTAACTACTCACTCACTCACTCACTATCTCACTCACTCACTAACTACTCATTCACTCCCCAACTACTCACTCACTTACTACTCACTCATTAACTAATAACTCACTAACTACTCACTCACTTAATACCCACTCACTCCCTACTCACTCACTCCTTATCTACTCACTCACTCCTTATCTACTCACTCACTCTTTAACTTCTCGCTCACTAACTACTCACTCACTCACTTCTCACTCACTAACAACTCGCTCACTAACTTCTCACTCACTAACTTCTTACTCACTAACTTTTCACTCACTAACTACTCACTCACTAACTTCTCACTCACTAACTACTCACTCACTCACTCCTCACTCACTTATTACTCACACTTTCACTAACTCACTAACTACTCACTCACTCACTACTCACTAACTACTCACTTACTAACTTCTCATTCACTCACTAACTACTCACTCACTCACTAACTTCTCATTCACTCATTAACTACTCACTCACTCACTACTCACTCACTACTGACTAACTTCTCATTCACTCACTAACTTCTCATTCACTCACTAACTACTCACTCACTACTCACTAACTTCTCATTCACTCACTAACTACTCACTCACTCACTACTCACTAACTTCTCATTCACTCACTAACTACTCACTCACTCACTACTCACAAGAGCATAACAAGTACTATAAATACCATAGTTATATTCCCTCATCTCCACTGCAATTGGATAAAAGGAAACAATATCCAGCAATAGAATGGAGTCTTTTAATTATTGTTCATTTACATGGATTTATTGATACAGTACATAATCCAGTCTTCTTAATTAACAGTAATTTTATTCAAATAAATACTCACTTTGCCCTTAATTACATAAATTTTTCATTTGTCAACTGATAAATTAATACCGGGTACATGTTTTCTAAATTTTAAAGTCTTGCATGTTTGAGGTATTAGAAATTTCGGTGTTTTTGTTCTCAAATGTGTAAATACCTAAAGAATAATTAATTAATGATTTAATGTGAAGGGGAAATAACTTGTCCTGACCGAGATTGTTGTCATGCATCGTCATAAGGTGTTTCTGTATACAATATATCAAACAGAGGAAATTGGTATGAGATAATCATAAAAAAAATCCAAGAAATAGCAATGAAACATCCGTAAGAAGATATCAACATCCTTGAGGTAGTCACCAAGGCAACAATGAAAAATCTTATCATAAATCAAAAATGTACACACAAATTGCACTTTAAAAGTATTTCCGAGGATGCAAGACAGAATAGATTAGACAATCTACCATTGATTACAATAAAAACCATAACGTAAAATACAAAAATGAAAGGAGAAAATATTATAGACAGTAAGACTAGAGTAATATATCTGGAGCATTGACAGAGAATAATGGGGGGGGGGGGGGGGGGGGGGGGGGGGGGCTTAAACAGGATCAAACTCCATAATTAATTCCAAACATAGCTGTATTATTAGTATGACACACATTAATTATACAGACGAGGCATTACACCATGTAAACAAGTATGGTGGATCTTCAGTATAAATAATAATGAATTATATTTCACATGTCTACATCAAATTATTCCAATTGAAGCCAAATTAACTACGTGAAAGGATTAATTTAGCATACATCATCAGACATCAAGAAAAATCAGATCCCTTCTTATTGGCTGGGGCCAACTCATTGAACTTTCCTTTTCTCATTTGTAAAAATATATATTATTCTCAGTCCAATATTAAGAGAGCAAAACCTAATATCGATCGTTTTTTGAGGTATCAAAATGAAGATAGTGTTGTGAAAACAGTTGTTATTAATAGAAGCATCCTTAAGCGTTATAGCATTTGGTTATAATTTCCTTCAAAACAGTGCGAAAAAGTCAACTGGAATGGGGCATGCTAGAATGAGCAAAGTTTAATTACTTGTCCCAGTATTGGAAAGTGTATTCAAAGTGTTTACAAAACTGGCTGTAGGCTTCCAACAATGTTCAGCAAAGACGGTACTGGAGTAAATTTTCATTTTATGAAGTTGTAAGAAATGTTTTAAAGGTTTAGCGTATCTGTTCTTAAAATTTCTCATAAACACAACAATAGGAATTAACAAGGTCCTGCACTTGATCCAATCAGAACGAAACATCATTGATATTGACATTGTCTAGGCTACACAGGGCGTCCACGTCTTCCATCAGCAGGTATCGCTTCAGCGATTCAGGCACAGGGTACGGAAGTCCCTCAATAGCGACCGGCACGGGACAAACAATGTGCTGCCGGAACGAAGCACGTGACAGGTGTGCACGTGACAGGTGTGCGAGGGTGGGCGGGGTTTTCATCTGCTGAATCAGCCATTTAGCCAAGTGGGGACATGATCGGGAGATGTGATACACATTGGAAGTCTGCCAAACCCAGCCAGCCGCTATTGTATACATTGTCAACTTGAAAAATGTCCTCATTTTCTTCCGTCGGGACTTCCAGTAACATTCCAAGTAATAAAATAGGGAGTGAATTATGAATTCCAAGTCTGTGGAAGGGGCCCATCGTAAAAGTTTTAAACTAAAATCAGACATGTTCATAAGGATTGGATCTAGGGGGTCGACATAGATGGGTTGATGCCGATGCAGTATGTTGAGGAGAAGTTCATGGAACAGAATTGAGTTTGAGCACTGCTGGGCAACAGTAATGAGCATGTGCAGAAACTCGTCATCCTGAAACTTGAATGCCGTCCTCACTGTGTACATCATGGCATCCTTACAGATCGGTTCTGCATCAGCCTTCATCAACAACTTGATGATTTCCCAGCAGATGGAATGCCTTGGTTCCAACCGATTGTCAAAGGCAGTTATCAAAGCCATGTCAAATGCTGAGCAATTATTGACGTTAAGACAATTCTTTGAGCATGACTTTCCAGCCAGTAACACACTGACACACTCAATATGGCTGAGTTTCACTGCTACAATCAGGGCTGTTTCTTTCTTCTCATTCAATTCCACATTAACATCAACTTTTGTATTGTTAATAAACTTCTCTAGTTCTTTATAATCATTGTTTGTGATCAGATTGTCCAGTAGGAGGGCATCAGAAGACTGGCCACAGTTGTCTCCCGATGGATCCTCTTCTCCCTCCAGGTGGGGCTCCGTTAGGTTGGGCATGCAGTGAGTGGGCCAGAGGCTGTGACCTTTGACATTGTTATTGCCCATGCTCCAGCCCATCCATCTGAAACCAGGGAATAAAACAACATCAAACAGTTAAAATTTCTTGAATGTTTAATTCACCTACACTTTTACAGTATATATCAATACAGTGAGTTGCTGTTGCCTGATTTGGCACATGGGATAACACTGAGTTGACTACAAAATATACTTTCTGGGGTAAATTTAACATGGCAAACAATACCAACAATCTATGCAAAAAGAGAAAGTTCACTCCTCAATTCAAATCAGTTCAAATGCTTCATAAATGTTCACTTTGTTTAATTTATCACAGTGAATTACAATTTACCAATTGTACTTGTAACTGCATGATGCCTTTTGCTTGACACTGAAAATTATATTTTAGTTTGAAGTCTAGTTAAATGAAAAGTACAAGCTTCAATTGGTACATTACCAGTCCAGTATATAACATAACTTACATCAGTTAAGGTGTGAGTTAAATCAATGGCGCTGGGATTTAATTTTTTCTCCCGACACCTGATTGTGCCTGTAAATAAATTTAAAAATCTGAACACATTAAGATATTAAATCTTATATCTTATTTTCACACAAATATGTGGAAAAACTTCTATGAAGATCAGTACAAGTTTTTACACTTGAATCATGGAATTATTATTTACCATCAAATTTCAATGTTCATTAACATGCCCTCTGGATCAAAAGGTTTGTCTCTTCTATATAATTTGCACCAATATTTAGTCTGTTAAACAACTTATTACCAAAGGATCTTTATCTACAAAGCCGTTCATCTACTTATGACATAATTTAAGATCAATGTTTGTTACAAGTACATGTCAATGAAACCAAACTTGCAAAGTAATCTTTTGTATATGATTAAATTTTGTTTAGGGAGAACTGCATAAAGGAGTTAGGGCAACTACCATTTAGGGTTTTTGGTGTTTTTTTTTTGTCTTTGGTTGTTATAAAAAATAAAATTTCCTTTAAAAGACTGAGGGAAGTGAGACAGTGTTATGCATGTGCATGGTGGGATAAAACATGAGCTAAACAAGAAAATTTAACCCATAACATACTGAACAGGTCTAGCACAATCCCCTGATTTATCATCAATTTGTGTCTGAGACTTTCAGAGACTTTGCACTCGAAGTTCTAAAAGTTTTGTTTGGGGCAATTGATTCATGACATCACAGTCACTTTTTTAATGAAATATAAAGAAGGTCAGTTATGGTAAACAAGGTAATTGATTGGTAATACTTCAACACAATGTAAAGAAATCATTATACTTATCCATGCCTCATTGCACACAAGGTGGTGGACAGTTATCCAAACAATGGAAATATATTTTTTGCTTAAAGTGTTCAAAAGTAGTAGTGTTAAAAATAATTTTAAATAGGGTTGCTTTTTTAATGGTCAATGGTATAAATATGAGCGGTAATTAACTTGCGATTTTATGTATATTTCTAATAATTAACATTTTAGTGAAAAACTGCATATAAATAGTTTTATCAAGCTATTCAAAATAGCTTTATTAAGCTATATAGCTTTTTCAAGCTATATAACTAAATCAGGAGATTGTGCTGGACCTGCTGAATGTTCTGCACTATAGTGTATAAGATGGTTGCTGACCATGATATATGCATTGCTTAATTACACGGTCTACAAATTGTTTAAATCCGATCTCAAAGCTATGCAAGAAAAACATACTAAATATTCTGCACATGTGTATTTTTGCTAATGCATGTCTTGGATGACAACTTTATTTCAGTGTTTACAGTCTATATAATTTTATCTACAGAAAAATGTAAACAGGCAAGTCACCATTCTTACACACATCATTTGCAATTCTTTCATTTGCACGATGCAAATATTACAAACATATTTTGAATATAAAGTATACTATAAGCTATGAAATGAAAAACTGCTGCACTGAAGGTTCGTAAATAATGCAAAAAGTTTTGTTTTGGCATACGTGTTTACCTGACAGATGGTGGGGATTATTTGAAGAACCAGTTTACGACGTTTACGATGGGACGAAAAATTCCGGATTCAATAAACTCGTATTGGAAAAAAAGTTATAAAAAAAACATTTCCATTTTTTTCATTAATTCCAAATCAAATCAATCATATCTTTAACGTGAAATCAATTTGTTTTGTTTTAGGAAATACATGTACGAGTTATCAAAATAAATGATAAATTTGAACTTCCGGTAAAAATAGAAAAATAAGAGAAAATGGAAGAAGACGACGCAAGAAGGTTGCGATCGAATGCATTCTCTAGAAAGTCTACAGATGATGAAAATTCCAACTCGAATGACGGAAAACACGAAGAATCATCGGTAAAAGTTTCTCTGATCTTGCATTAGTCTACAGAACTTCTCCTTTTTATAAAGTGTCGAGGAAATTCGAAAACTGTATACTCGCAAGTCTCTGACATGTCTCAAAGGCTGACATTGACCGTTTACTATGTTCCATATGTTAGTATATTTTTTTTTAACCAGAGCCTTTGTACATTCAAAACATACGGATTCATCGATAAATAACACATTAACCTGATTAGGGGATGGTATAAAGTTATCTCAGAATACTAAACACAATGATTACAAACACTACAGTGCTCTGTTTATTATGTCAGTTGTATCAGAGACATAAATAACAGAGATTAGCAATGGTATCGGGTTCGTTCGCCCTATCTACCTGTTCGCTCGAGTCCATTTGCCCGAAGTCCGTTCGCTCTAATTGTCATTCGCCCTTATTATTGTTCGCCCTAAACCTTGTTCACTCCTTGTTGTTAATAAACCATATCATTTTAAGTTAATTAACTTTATTTCATTTAATATCAACTTTTTACATAATAAAATATTTTTACTTTTTGAAATTTTTCGTACATTTTATGATTTTTTTTCTTCAAAAAGACGTAATTGGTCTAATTGTTAGATTTTAATGCCGTAAATTATAGATAACTGTCTTGATGATTTTTTTTAATGATTCACATGTTGTTTAAACAATTAAAGAAATTAAGACATTAATTGGTCCATACATAAATAGAAGGTGAGCAGCGGATGAACAGCTATTCTTTCTTTGAAGAATTTATATACCCAAGCACAGCACAATCCTTTGATCTCTAAATGAATTATATACGTAGATGGAACATGCAACTTTATCAAACTACTGTTAACCATAAATAATTAATTCGCCATGGCAATAAGTCATCGTATCGTTATCAGGTCAATCCATTTGTTATCATTATGTAAGGGTGCTATATAATAGTGTTGTTTTCTAATCATGAAATTATGAAGAGATATATAATTACACAATATACAACTACATTAATCCTCTATTAAAATAAGGCGAACGGACCTTGGGGGAATGGAATCAAGGGCGAACGGACCTTGGGCGAACAGAAACTAGGGTGAACGGTGTCAAGGGCGAACGCATTTTAGGGCAAACGAACATACATTCTTAGCAACTGATCGAAATCTCGCGTTCCCTATTGTAAAGTATTCCCAGTTTAAATCAGTATATCTTTCTAATAAACAATTATATCGAAATATAAACAGCTAAACCCTATTACTAAAACATTTAAAATATTATATTTTCATGAGTTTATGTCTTATAAACAATATTAAAAAGAGGAGTTTTAGGAGGCAGTTGGCTACCCGTCGTCCGAGATTTCGCCGATGTTTTATAGTTGGCCAATATATTTTCTATATATTAATCTTATTTTTCAATTTTTTGTTTCACAAACGTCTAAAACCTATGCACATTTTTCATAAAAACAATATACTTTTGGTTTAAGATCATTATCTCAGTTTACTAATATGTAGTTCTCAAAGTAAGGTTGGTCCCGTAACATTTTTCAACAACAAAACACGCTAATGGCGGAGTTGCCAATCTCTGTTATTTATGTCTCTGGTTATATACATTAAACATGTTACTAGTATTTAGATTATGTTAAAATGTCTTCATTACCAAACACACTACTGGGGGTATATACATTGTACAGTAAACATGGTTTCATCAACGATATATATCACTGTGTTAGTTGCCATCTTTTAGTACACATTTGCCCTTTTCCAAGTGGTGATCTGTTCAATGTTTGCGCCATCTTATGGACGCCATAAGCAAGTTGTACCAAGGATAAACCCTAACTATACAGGTGCTTGGGTCTTGATATATGCACATGCATGATAGCTAATATACATATAAATACATCAGTGAATGGAATGTTCTTTATGTTTAGGAATTTGCGATCTTTGCTAGTCAAGGTTTTTTGGCCCACTCAGCTCCCCAAAAGCAAGAGTTTTTATGAACAAATAAGATCTCTATCTTAATTGGAATATTATAGATTTTAGTTGCCATAGGAAGCCAAATAGCCAAGATGCAAAGTATTTGATTTTGAATCACATGAGTTTGTCTTGGTAATTTGACTCCTTTAATACCTTGACCTGCATACAATTAAGTTTTCCTTCCCATTTATTCTTGCAGAGTAAACACCTGAGAATGTTACAATTTAAAAATCCAGGAAAATTCATGGAAGATTTTGATCCAGAAAGAAGTGCTCGGGAGATGAGGAAGATGAATAGACGCATCTATAGAGAAAAGTATGTTATTTACTGGTTAGCACAGAGATTCAGATTTCCTTTTATTTTATGTAGGAAATTTTAGGTTTTTTTAATGGCTTTTCATGAATTCTATTCATCATTTTCATAAATAATTTTTGACAACTTACAGTAAAATAAAGTTTTAGCTAAACACCAGGGACTTACGATTTTGAATCTTAATAACATAATTTGTTATATTTGATCAGCTTATAGTTCATATTTTTAATATAAAGGGAAATGAAAGTGATTTCCCTGTAACTGTTATTTGTTATAAGCGTA
>CM065923.1:49574071-49600983 GCA_033439105.1 Magallana nippona | reverse complement strand
TTCGCTGTATCAGGTTTTACTGTATTCAGTGATGTGATGATTGAGTGGAGGTTGCTGTTTTCTTCAGTATCAAGAAGAACCAGGTGTACGACGAGAACGGGATCCTGTTGGACAACAGTCAGGATCTGTGTGACTGTCTGGACCTGTCCTGTAAGGGCTGCCACTTCCCCTGCCCCAAGTGTGGCTCCCAGAAGTGTGGCGCTGAGTGTCGATGTGGCAGGAAGTGGATCTACGAACATGTGGAAGTAGAAGGGACTAATCTGATACTGAAATGGCCACAGCTGGAAAATCAGAACAAGTGGTAATGTACATAAAGCTCTGAACCTAAAGTCAAAATGGCAGCTAGAAGGACGCAAAGAAAGCTGGTGCTCACTGAAATGGCTCAAAAATTGATGTTGAGAGAAATTCATCAACAGAAGAGTACAGGAATCACTTTCAGAAAGATGCCTGATGTGAATTTTCATGCATTTGTTGTTGTAAACAATGTAGTTCAAAATGGCCGCTGGTTGTACAATGTCCGTAACATTTGTTGCACTCTTCAATACAATCATATATCAATACCATTTTGTTTGTTATCAATTTGTTTATTGATTATTTTTGACATGATTTACAAAAAATAAGAACAAATTCACAAACATTATACCTGAATGTCAGTCATTTAAGATAAGTATTATATGAAGATAATCTAAAGTACATGTACAATTTTTTTTATTGTATAGTATATCACAAAATATACATGAAAAACCTCTTTGTTGAAAAGAGCATAGATGAATGTCTTGCAAAGCAAGACTTGTTCTTCAGCCTTTTCTCCACTGGATTGACAATTGTTGTATTGAAACATTGGACTGTATCTCTTTAAATTAACACTTGGCTGTTATAAGATGATAATTAAGTGAACACGACTAAAGATGAAGAACCAAACCATAAAACATTCACTTAGGTGAACACAACATTTACACCACACAGTAGAGAACTAACACATAAAGCTTCAAACAGTAGATAACTTACACATAAAGCTTCAAACTGTAGAGAACTTACATAAAGCTTCAAAGTGTAGTGAACTTACATAAATCTTCAAACAGTAGAGAACTAACACATTAAGCTTCAAACAGTAGAGAACTTACATAAAGCTTCAAACAGTAGAGAACTTACATAAAGCTTCAAACAGTATTATAAGATATTAAGCCTTGCATTGATACATGTCTGTATGTGAGCATTTCTAGAATATTTTTATCAAAATGGCAGCACAGAGGAATGTAGTCAAGGAAACAGCCACGGTCCATGATGCATCATTGTGTGGGTTGCTTCCATGGTCATCTGGCACTACTGATAGAAAACAGTACTCAGTCAATTTATATTGCTCCATCTGTTTTGTGTTGTGTAAATGTATGGGGGTTGAATTAGGAATCTCTGATTAAAACAAGGACTTTGCAAGAATCCAGAAACTAAGTGCTGTTGTTAAATATACATGGTGTGCATGCAAATTTAAAATTAGTAACATTCTGACCCTAAGGAAATAGAAGGGTTGAAAATTTTGTATGAAATTTATTTTTGAATACTATGAAATTTGTGATTGTTATTTGTTTTGATTCTCTCTTGTGGTTCTTTGGATGTGTAGTTGGATGCTGTATGCTATTCAGGTAAATGTGATATCTTAGATATATAAATTGTCTATATATATATTATGATTAGATAGATATAAAGTTTATTGTTGTTTGAATAGGTATTTTATAGATTTTTACGTATATATATATGTGCTGTTAAAGTGTTTTGATGAATGCTAGATCTGGTTCTGTGCTATCTAGTTGATTGATGTATGTCTAGTTAGTGTGTGCCATCTACCGGTAATTGTTTAGCTGTGTGCTTTCTGTGCTATCTTGTTTGTTGTCTAGTTGATGTGTGGCATTTAATTCTTGTTTGCTGTCTAGTTGGTATATGCTATCTAAATGGTTTGCTGTGTGTTTACTGTGCTATCTTGTTTGCTGTCTAGTTGGTATGTGCTATCTAAATGGTTTACTGTGTGTTTACTGTGCTATCTTGTTTGCTGTCTAGTTGCTGTGTGCTATCTAATTGTTTGGCTTTGTGTTTACTGTGCTATCTTGTTTGTTGTCTAGTTGCTGTGTGCTATCTAATTGTTTGGCTTTGTGTTTACTGTGCTATCTTGTTTGTTGTCTAGTTGCTGTGTGCTATCTAATTGTTTGGCTTTGTGTTTACTGTGCTATCTTGTTTGCTGTCTAGTTGCTGTGTGCTATCTAATTGTTTGGCTTTGTGTTTACTGTGCTATCTTGTTTGTTGTCTAGTTGCTGTGTGCTATCTAATTGTTTGGCTTTGTGTTTACTGTGCTATCTTGTTTGTTGTCTAGTTGCTGTGTGCTATCTAATTGTTTGGCTTTGTGTTTACTGTGCTATCTTGTTTGTTGTCTAGTTGGTATATGCTATCTAATTGTTTGGCTTTGTGTTTACTGTGCTATCTTGTTTGCTGTCTAGCTAACAAGATATGTGATGTCTAGTTGAATGATGTTTGCTATGTTGTTGGTTGGCCGTGTGCATCTAGTTTGTGTGCTATCTTGTTCATTGGTTATGTGCTATCTTGTTGGTTGTGTTTATGTTATTTAATTAGTGATATCTGTAGTAAGTGGACTGTGTGCTAACTACGGTAGTTATGATATCAATATAGTAGGATATGTGCTATCAAGTAGGTGTATATGTGCTCCTCATTGGTTTGATGTGTGCTATCAAGCTAGTTTGATGTGTTTTTAAGATGTTATGTGCTATCTTGTTTATTTATGTAGATGAATGTTTACCTTATTGTTGGATGTGTGCTATCTTTTGGTTGCTACTTCGATTTTTGGATGTGCTGCTACTTACTTGTGGTTTGGTTGGATGTGCTATTGTTGTTGGCCTCCAAATTTGAGATGAACATGAACAAGACAACAAACAGCAAAGCTTGACCTCTGAACTCCATCACTTACAGCAGTGGCGTCTTCTGCAGTCAGTTTAGAAAGCTAAGATAACCTATAGTGTCAAAGGTTAGAAAGCTTTAAAGATAACCTGAAGTGTCAAAGTTTAAAAAGCTATGATAACCTAAAATGTCAAGATAAATAAAAAGTTTGAGTCAGGATCAGCGAACGACCTACCCTTTATTATTACATACGCTAAAGTTTTTTTATTTACAATTTTTAGAAGTAATTAATTGGGGTCTTTACAAAGCACTTGGTATTTTTCACGTTTATTAAAACTTTGTGTTCAGTTGAAAACAACAATAAAAAGTTGAAAAGCGTAAATGTTTTCACCAATAACCACCTTTTTTCATGTTCGAATCTTTATTTTTAATGTACATTTGTACATTATTTTATCAAAAATATCGGGTTGAATAAACTAAAAGAAGGAATGACTGATATTGTATTAATGATTCTTTGAGTTACCTTTCCACGTTAAAAGACTGATTTTTTTTTAGCTTTTTGTCGTTGTTCTTTTAAGATAGAGCCATGCCTTCGCGTATCTGGATTTTACTTTATGCACCGATTACAAACCTCCGGTTAATATTACGTCAGCTAATGTTATCGGAATTGTATATAATATATTCATCAACAATTTTTTTGCTATTTTAGCTTGAAATATCACCGATAGCGCGTATTGAATAATAAATATTATAAAAGAAAAGAAAAACAAACAAGAAACTTAGATAGAAAAAAGGGGGAGGGTGGCAGGGACCATCTAAGTTTATCTGTTTTATTTTTCTTAAATGTAAGATGTATTTTCTTTTTACATTTTACCTTTTAAAGTTTGCTAAGAATGACCTGTAAAACTTGATATCTGATATCACAATATTGGTGTATACATGTTTAAGAGAATATCATGCAAAATCAACATCGGCAAGTTTGATAACATTTGTTTTACCGGTATGTTTACCTTAAGGGGGCTGGATGGTCGTGGCCATTTTTAGACTTTATTAAGACTTTATCAATCTCCTAAAAAGAAGAACTCTTTATACAGATAAAGTAAAATTTAAAAATTATTGTCTAAAATATCTGGATTTTTTCTTTACTAAATGACAGTTTATAACACGATATATCATATCTGAAAAAGGGAAGATATGGTGGTTAATTTGTTGACCACCCATCCTCCTTAAATAATATCCTTAATAAGTATTTGTGAAAAAGTCACCTAATCTAAGCTTAATATATATAATTATTATGATGTTGTGAACAGATTTTTATTTTTCATGTCGGAAATCTTGAAAACTTTTCTAAACAATATTGCTGAGATATACACGGAAACTTGTTGTATGAACAAAACATGCAAAACGTTTCATTATTGAGGTCTTTTAGCTAGTTAATTAATAAGTTGCATTAAAGGTATGAACGAAAAACTATTTGACCGGCTAGCTTTTTTCTAAAGGTTGCTCTACCTTTAAAAAAACACTTTTGGTTTCCATTGCTTTAAAAAGAAAAAGAAAAATCTACAAGAACCTGCATTTTCTTGACATGATATACTAAGTACCTCTAAATGATTATTTTATGTACTGAACAACAACTTTGGGGTGTCTTATTAGAGTTAGTGACAGATAACTATCTACAATTCCAGTTTGCAAAAAGTAGATTAAATTTAAAGAACTACATAAACTGATTTGAGATGTGAGAATTCCGTAACACAATTTCTAAGATATTAGACTTGTTTAAAAAGATTATATAAAAATTATGTAAAAGACAAATAATCTAAAACATTGAATGAAAAAGTCATACCGTCTTTGTAGAAGAATTAGATTCCTTGTCAACTCAACAAACATCAAGAGAAACTGAGGGGAATTGTGACAATGGAGGGATAAATAGATGTTATTTACTTAGTGCTAATTTGTGAATAAATCGGCTGTTAGCAGCTGCAACCCAAACAGATCACTGCATTTATGCGAGTAATGTCCACGCAGCGTGTAGTGTGTTGGGTGTGTTTGATTGATACCCGCTAAACTTTTTATAGAAATCGATCCCGATAATGGAGTTTAGAAATAGCAAATAACCGCGATATATTTAATATCACAAAATAACTGAAAATATGAAACATATATGTGTTGTTTCTTGATATTTGTCCATTATTTCATGGTTTTCTTTTATTTTTACATACATTATTTCTACAAAAAATTTTGGTCGCAAAGAAAAAATTACACAAAGCACTTACAAAACATTTTCTAGGACGTATGCGTTCGTCCATTTTCCTTGATTGCAACACAACAGGAACCCTCGCCATGTCCTTATCTAACTGCTGCATGTCCCGTTACGTCTCCTCACCCCGGGGCTCCCAATGACACCAGGTCCAAGAGGTCAGCCCCCAGCGCCACACCGGGATCTGTAGAAAACAGATTGGGTCAGGAATTGTGTTCACTTCCAGACAAGACATCCAACATACAAAGGTCTGATATTTATTCTCAAAATTATGAACCGTTTTTCTTGGTTTTTGTTGTTATTAATTTATGGCGGAGATATCTTTCTTATGTTTCTATAATTTCATGACAAGAAGCATACATAGTTTCTTTGAATATCGCAAAACAAGAGTTTCCGATCAGATATTCAAGTTCGGATCGGAAAACCTTGGCTCGCGAAGATGTCTTAGGTTAGTTCATACGACTTCTATTTCTAAAGCATTTCTTGTGGTATCATGGATATGCACGAAAAATCGAATTTAAAGAATAGACAAATAAACACTTATTGGCGGAAATAGAAAGCTAAATTGAAGAAGTTCACATCGCATGTAAAATTTAGCAATTGTCAAAAAGACAGGCCGTACCATTGATATGAAATAACCAGCAAGAATTCCCTTTCAGTCGAAAAAGTTTCGCGCAGAATTACTTATTTCACATGATGAGTTTGATATAAATATATTTTAAAAATTGATGCCTAAATAATGTAGTACTTGTCGTGAAGCACTGGACCAGTATATAATGGGCTTCCTTGAGGACTACAATATGCATGTAGGTAAATAATAAACTGGTCGTGTGATTTTCAATAAGTTTCTGCAAACGATTAATACTTCATTTTATAATTACGAACTCCTTTGAACACGTGTGTTGTGTATTGTGAGGTAAGTGGTACATGTTTGATTGGCGGTCATTCAGTCAATCAGGAAGCTATTCACTCCTCATTACGTCGTCCAGTGACCGACCAATCAGAGCACGTGATAATGAGAGTCCCTGCGGTCCAGTTACCGGTTTACCGGGCACCTGTTTCATCCCGCCGCCCTGGCCTCGTGATCCCCGTCAATCACTGTATATTGAACGTAAGGCATGACTCACTCACAGTGCCATATTATGAATCGTTACCACACAGAAATTGCATCGCATAATTGTAAATAACTCAATGAAAGATAAAGGGATTAAATGAAATGGCACCAAACTACATGTGGTGATAACGAACAGTGTTCAAAATCAAAAGTCCCAAGGAAAATTATATAAGAGAAGCAGAGCAAACACGGACCTCTAAAAAAAAATAGAGGTAGGATCAGGTGGCATGGAGGAATGAGCATCCTCTGCTGACCGGTCACACCCGCCGCGTGCTCTTTATCTGAGACGCTTTCAAGTAGACATATTTTAAGGCTATGTTTGTTTCTTTAATGTTTTCTTGTTTGTTTAAGGTATTCGATGTAAAATGAAGGGAAATTGAACAATTTTTAATCATTTTAAACTAGTTGTATGTACTGCTAATATGTACTGCTAGATTACAATGAAAGTGAAATGAACCAAATCCATATGACTGATAACATATTAGAAGTCAGCCATTTTGAACCTTATTTAAATCTTGTTTGAAGAGTTTTCTTACCATTATGAAAAGGAAAAAAAATATTTTTGTCAAAATATCTGCGGTAAATGATTCAATTTATTTCATATTTAAATAAAGAGGGAGTTAATTTCGTGAATCTTTGTAGGTATTTAGGACACAAGGTGTAGATGTACATATTTACTGGAAATTCCGATTCCATTATTTATCTGGGAAATTCAACCCTTTTGAAGTTAGAGTTTTTGTCCTATATTGAATATACATGTAGTGCTGAACAGATTGTAAGGTCAACTCCTTTTAAGCTACTGCACATGATTTCTTGAATATTTGTTGGTATTTAGGACACAACGTGTAGATGTGCATATTACCATGAAATTTTGATTCCGTTATATTTCTGAGAATTTCAGTCCTTTGGAATTTAGAATTTGGTGGTTGACTTAAGGAATGAATTCAATATTTATTTGTTATATACGATAAAAAATGGTTTGGGGTAGTTTACGCTTTATAAACCGCGAAGCGGTTATAAAAAAGCGTAAACTGTTTCAAACCATTTTATATCGTATAAAATTAATAAATATTGAATTCATTGCTTATAATTTAATTTCTTTACTCTTAATTGTAGTTTAAAACGGTCATTTGACCTTTAAAATGACGTCAAATTGTACAAAACCCAAACGTAACGTCAGGCGGATTGATACGTTTTTGACGTTAGTCTTACTGTGACGTAGGTAACATTCATTCTTTATATGATATGAAATAATTTTTTAGCCAATCAGGAAGCGCGTTACATCCAGAATTAGATTATAAAGAAGTAGATGTGCATATTTGCAGGAAGTTTACATCTGATGATTTTTTGCAAATTATGCTCTTTATCAAATTATTTTGTGTATTTAATGCGTATCCGGCCATTCATAATGTGTAGCATTGTCAAATAATTGGGAAGTGTAGGGTATTTGAGCTTGCTCACTTTTTGATAACACCTTCAATATGATACCATGATTATAAATTTCGGACCGTATTAGGTACGAAATGTGGATGTGATACATTAATACCAATACTTAATTATGTAAACAAGGTTTATGGTTTCACATGTAGGTTGACATCAAAGGAATGTTAAAATGTTGACTCTGTACCCGTATACATACATATAAATTCGTCATAGCCTTGTTTGTTATATAAGGCAATTTTCTATAGCTAGCTTTATATAAGAAGTTTGCCAGGACATGGATAAGAATTGGTTTTAACTATAAATTCGCTATATCAATTTTCGTTATATCCGAGTTTTGCTGTATGTCTTTTCTCTGATATTAGAAGAAGGTTAAAGGGGTATTGTTAACTCTATATACATTTACATACATCTGATGTTTAATGTATTTCTTGATGAGGGTTTACCAAGTATTGTTGATTCTGTATACATGTACATACATTTGATGTTTTTCTGTTTTTAGATGAAGGTTGACCAAGAATTGTTGATTCTGTATACATGTCCATATTTTTGATGTTTTTCTGTTTTTAGATGAAAGTTGACCAAGTATTGTTGACTTTGTGCGTCATATCCACACTCATCCACGTTGCCTCGGCGGCCTTACCCTTGCTAGGTGAGTAACTTTCACTATAATCAAAGTACTAAACCTCTGAAAGGAAAACCATTTCATATGACAGAACAAAACAAGCATAGAAAAATTAAGGTACATCATTGAAAGTTTAATTGTGGAAAATGCTAGGAGATTACAAATGAAGTAAAAAGTGCATGGACGAAAAACATTTTTAATGATATCAAGAATAATGCAAAGGCTCGCGGCTCTCAGAACTACAGTAACTTGAAACAACTACTATGCAGGGTATTACGGCCGTAATCTGACAATATATGTGTTACAATAATTTTCTCTTTTGAACAGCGTACGCAGCACCAGCCCTCTTCGGTTTTGGAATGCTTGGCGGATTTGGCGATAAATTCGGTGGACTATTCGGCAAGAAGAAGGAACCCACTTACAGCCCAATGTTTGGGGGCTCCTTCGGGGGCATCAACGCGCAAGATATGTCCATGATGTTTATGTCGGGTTTCCCGCCAAATGGAGGGATGCAGGGAGGCATGATGGGAGGAATGGGCGGAGGAATGCCGGGAAATGGGCGGAGCATGGGTGGACAACGGGGAGGCATGCCAGGGATGGGGGGTAGCTTTGGACAGCAGTCGCTGGGCCTCGGAGGTTCGGGATTCGGCAAGAGGCGTAGGCGGCGTTCTATCAGGTATAACTCTTTGTAACCATATACTGCTAATATTACCAGGGACGTTCTATCAGGTAACATTCCCTATAACCATATACTGCTAATATTACTAGGGACGTTATATCAGGTATAACTCCCTGTAACCATACTGCTAATATTAGGGGCATCATATACATATAGTCAATGATTCTGCTAATACTAGTATATTAGTGGTGTCCTGTAGCCATACTGCTAATTTTACTATAGGTCCCTGGAGTTACTCACAAAGAGAATTGCACCTGGCCCCGCCGTCAGCTTTCCTTATGTCAATACTTAGCCTCAAGTCTAATTAGATCTCAAATTTATGTACTTTTCTTTAAAGGATTTAAATCGAGAATCAAGTTCACTAATTTGAAAATAGTGGCGGTTGGCCAGACCTTCACAAGTCTCTCATCAGAGGCGTACCGTTAAATTTCGGCCATATTGAAGATTTGTGGCGCGCCCTCTGGTGGAAGCTATTGTCCTTTACATATAATTAGATTATTGGGAATCAAAATTTGTACATGACAATATTTCAGAAAGGACACTATATTAGTATTCTTTCTCTATGGGTTGAATTAATGGAGCTTATTGCAAAATATTCTAAAAGTCAAACAAGTACAAAATGTATTTTAATTTAAATTACATGCACTAGCATGTGTGTTTGATCCTTATCGTATATTTTTTCATTTATTCATGTTAAAATTAATTTAACACATTATTTTCCCCAATAAATTTAAGAATTTCTAGTATCACATTCCAATCATTCTGTATTTGCTATCCAAACTGGTGATGTTGTTGTTATGGTTTTAAATTGAATTCTTTATGCCCTTGTTTTGCTAGACTAAGTTAATAATGAAATTTATTTTATTTTGCAGGCCCCTGGTGTAATTGGATTGAGTAATTGAGTAAATGCTGTGATATTTGCCTGATTCCTTGTTACACAAATAAAAAAAATAAATTAATAAACTTTGTTGACCTATAATTAAAGTAAATTATGAAAAGCTTTGACACATCAAAGAACAGGCCATCCGGGCTGTTCCGAGGAAAGCACGATTGCAGATCAAACCAGTCATGTACTATGTATAAAGCGGTTTATGTGCTTTCAGTTTGAACCAATATATTAAAGTATCAAGTGTCTATTTTGTTTCTTAATTTTTTTCTAAATAAAATTTGCCATTCATCAACAATAAATTTGATTCTGTTGGCCTACACAATTTCCTCTCTACAACGGACGACATCTCTACATGTACACTCTATTGATACTACGGGGTGGTACGTAACATGTAAACAATATTGAAATGAAAATGAGGAAATTTAGAGTAAAATTGAATATTTTGTTACGTGTCGGGGGGGGGGGGTTAAACCCGTCATAGAGACATAGAGTGTGTGTGTGTGTGTGGGGGGGGATAAACCCCCGGGCACGTGTAATCGTTCACCGCTCTGATGGACATGCCCTACAAGCTTGCAACCCTCCCCATGAGAACCGGACGCCGGTGTCGCTGAATTGTCCCGGTTAAATCACTGTTCCTCCGGAACTGTAAAAGCTGCGGGGTCTACAGCTAGAACTGCAGATACCTTTTTTTTTATATTCCAAGTATGATAGAAAGAAATCTCTTTTATGGCGAAGACCTCATAAGTTGTTAGAACTTTTGTCCTAACCATTTGTGTGTAAATATATATATATATATATATATATATATATATATATATATATATATATATATATATATATATATATATATATATAAAATGTTATTTATATACAATAAAATATGTTCAAATCCAAATAGAAAGGAGTTATTTTATGCATAGAAAATTACATCGGGAGAATTTAAAAGTAATATCACGGATACACATTTTTTTATAAACGTATTTCCTGAGGTTAGACTTGGAAAGACAATAGTCCATGCGCGGATCTAGAGGGGGGGTCGGGGGGGTCCGGACCCCCCCCCCCCCTGGAATTTTCAAAGAAAAAAATACAATAAAACAATTTATAAGAAAAATGACTCGACTGTTATGTTATAGATATTTCTGAATTAACTTTTTTTTGTATTGTAATCAAATCTTATTATTGCGTGATTAGAATCAAAATCACAAATGTTATTCGGGTTTCGAAACGAATTTAAAAAGGTACGATTTGTTTAATGTCCTATTACGAGTCATTGACGTCACAATCTTGTCATAATGCTAATGCATCGTCATTAACTAAGTCATCGGCTGTCTTATAGCTCTGCTTCAGACTCAGTGTGACAGGCTGTCTCTCGAATTCTGTTATTCGGTAACTGATTCCAATTATTTGAATAATAGTTCTCTCAAAATAATCTTGATTATCATTTCCTTCCATGTTTAACGCTTGCTTGTAGTTTAGTTATAGATGAAAATATATCATGGGTGAAAGGGATTTTGATCTTTTGCAAGCCACCTTGCTGAAAGCAGCAGCAAAAGGCTGGCAAGCCTTGCAGTTCGATGTATCTTTGAGATACACAAGTTTGAAGAAAGACTACACCTATGATCTGAGTAAAATGAGGTCCGATGTATTGCCCAGAGACGGTAATGTGGACAACATTGCCGAAGCGATTTATCCAGCAGATGGCCCAGAAAATATTTGTCCTTTGAAAGTGTATGGGGATGGCAATTGCTTCTATAGGGCCCTCTCTAAAGCCATTTTTGGTTATGAAGGGAGACATACTGAACTTCGAGTCATGACTGTATTAGAACTGGTAAAAAATACGAGAAAATATGCGTCACAGGCAACTTACGACAAGATGTGTTCTAATCCTCCAAGTGTGCAATATGTTGTGGAGACGTCAGTATCGGACAGATCACTTGTTCCGGGGAATTTTCTCAAGTCTATTCAGAATGAAACTCTAAGTTCAATCAAATCAGGGGAATATTGTTCTTTAATTCATTTCTTCGCAGTGGCAAATGCTCTGAATCATCCAATATATAGCATCTACCCAACAATACAAAATGTTGCTGTAAACAGACATTATTTTCATCAAGAAATAAGGCCATTATCAGATGAAACGGTACGTCAAGGTTCCCCCATCTACATCATGTGGTCACACACTGAAAATAGCAATCCAATCAATTGGTCACCAAATCATTTTGTTGTTTGTTTCTCAGTTTTACCTACAGATGTCCAAACCAATGAAATGAAGGAGCCTGCTCCTAAAAAGTCAAAACTTTGTATTGACTTAGATGATACCCCGGAGATCACCTTGGGCTCACAAAATGATAAAGCAAATAAAAAATCTGATGACAATGAATTTATTCAGACAACAGAAGATGAAATTGATAAAGATAAAACATCTATTGACGATTCAGGTTTTTCTGATCTTGGTAAAATTGTCACAGGTGCAATAAAGTTGAACACAATGTCCTCAGCTGAAAAGATAAGTTATATTCAGAATCAGCCCTTGCCAGACGATATCGCCAAGTTAAAAACAGGTCGTGCTCAAACAACGAATACAGGTGAACTAAAGAAGACTTTATCATTTCAATCTTCTTGGATGAATCAGTTTCCATGGTTGACCTTTAGCAAACTGTTAAATGGCGGTCTATGCAAGTTTTGTGTCATGTTCCCTCAATCAGATGTCCAACATCAAAATGCGTTTGTTACGCAACCTTTTACTGCGTATAAAAAAGCCCTTGGAAAAACATCTGCCCTTTTAAAGCATCAAAATTCAGAACACCACAAGAATGCCAAATCTGTTTATCACACAACCAAGATGACATCCGAAGTGCCATCTTCGTCTCTTCCGTATAAACTAAATCAGCAAAATCAGACACAGTATCAGCACAACATTAGGTTGCTTGAGAAAATAGTAGATGCGGTCATTCTGTGTGGGAAACAAAATATTCCTCTGCGAGGACACAGAGATGATAGTACAAGTGATTCTTCAAATAAAGGTAATTTCCTGGCAATATTACAGCTGTTGGCAAAGCATGATGAGCAGCTCATGTCTCATCTACAAACAGCAAAAAAGAATGCCTTATACACCAGCAAAACCATTCAAAATGAGGTTATCCAACTCATAGGAAATCACATCACAGGTAAAATTTTGAAGGGTCTACAAGGGAGGGGTTTTTATTCCATCATAGCCGATGAGGTAACAGACAAATATGCTAACAAAGAAGTTTTAGTCTTGTGTCTCAGATTTCTAGATACTAGAGAAAACCCTGCCACCATTAAGGAGGAATTCCTTGACTTTTCAAATATAGGCAGAACTACAGGGGAAGCAATTGCTGATAAACTCATTGAAATCCTCCGCTCGCTTGCAATTCCAATTGAGGGCAAGCATACGATGGTGCAGCAGCAATGGCATCGGAAAAACGGGGGTGTCAGGGACGAATGAAGTCTCTAAACCAATTAGCTTTGTTTACACATTGTCGGAGTCATGTGTTGAATCTGAGCGTTGCTTCAGCCTGCAAATTACCTCTTGTAAGGAATATGATAGATGTCCTTAATTCAGTGTTTATTTTCTATGACAGTTCCCCCAAAAGACAAGGGTTTTTTGAGAATATTATAGAAAATGACGGGTCAGTAGATTTTTCCAAAAAGAAACTAGTAGGACTCTTAAGACTAGGTGGGTTGAACGTCATATCTGCTTTGATGTGTTTTACACTATGTACAAGTTCGTCATCAAACGTCTTCAGCACATTATCAATCAAAACCTTGATGAAAGTACCAGTGAAGACTGGTCTTGGGATAGACAAACTAAAGTGACAGCACAGGGACTTTTGGCTTCGTTGACGTCCTTCTCTGTGTTGATAACATTTGTGTTTGTAAGGTACGTCCTAGACACAATAAAACCTTTAACTCTCAAACTTCAGAAGAGAGATATTGACATTTTCACTGCAAGTAAGCTAATCGAGGAACACGTTGATAGAATCAAAGAAATTCGTACAGCGGTAGATACGGAATTTGAGTCTTGCTTTGAAGACGCCAAACAAATTGCAGATGACCTTGATATAGTGATTAAAATTCCAAGGGTTTGCTCAAAGCAACAACACAGGGAAAATGTCTCCACAACTAATCCCAAAGATTATTATAGATCTGTCGTGGCCATTCCATTTCTGGACTTTCTTCTCAGTGAATTAAATTCAAGGTTTCAGAAAGAAGATCTGGTGGCATATTCAATATGCACTTTGTTGCCTATCAATATGACAAATCTCTCACAAGAGGAATTGTCCAAACTTGCCTCAGAACTTACATTTTGGGAGAGCGACCTACCTTGTCTTTCTGTAAAGGACTTGGAGAAGGAACTTGCAGATTGGAAAAGATATTGTGTTAACATGAGGAAAGAAACCTCAGAAAAGCTCTGTAATTTGCTCTTTCTTTTCAACTTTGTCGATGGGGACGTTTTTCCGAACGTAAAAATTCTTCTGCACATTGGATGTGTGTTACCTATCACAACATGTGAGGCTGAAAGATCCTTTTCTGGATTAAGACGCATCAAAAGTTATATGCGCAGTACTATGCAAGAGGACAGATTAACTGGGCTAGCACTAATGCATCTTCATCATTCATTAGAGATTGACCAAAAGGAAATAGTACAATCATTTATCAGGCAAGGGAAACGAAGATTATTTCAGTCAAGTCTTTTTAGCTAAATGACGCTTACAACCAAAAAAAAACGTTCCGTACGTGATGGAGTGGTCATCTAGGGCGTTTCGTTCTTGAGTTGAAAAATAAAAGGGTGAACATTTTATATATTGGGTTTGGTTTTCTGAAAAGGTTCGACCCCCCCTGGAAAAAAATTCTGGATCCGCGCCTGATAGTACATGTATTTAGTTACAGCCTGTAGAAAAGACAATAGTACATGTATTTAGTTACAGCCTGTAACTTCGCCCACGTCTGTGGCTAGATCTCTTTGCGACTACTTAGCTCCTTTTTTAACGATAAACTGCTTCGTATCGACTTATTTTCGCCATCTAGTTTATGTTATTCATCATTCTTGAACAATTTTGAAAGCAGCAATTGTCTAGCTTGTAAAATTTGCAATGAAAATATTTGCGCTGACAATTAAAGTTAAATGGTGTAAAAGCAACACATGTAAATAAAGGTGTTTTACAATCATTTATAACTTCGGATTTAACTTCAATTATAGCAATAATATCTGGTTTGGTTGGACATCAATTATCTTATTTTGAGGAAACAAAATTTATTTCATGGCCACAAATTTTATTTTGTTGGTATATAGCCACGAATTTTATTTAAAGGACTACGGTATATGCGGGATAAAGGGTTTTTTGCCCCAAAATTCAAAGTTATGAATAGAGCTTGAGCTAGACATTTGAATAAAGAAAGACTAAACCATATATAATGGAAATTTAACAAGATAAATTGCCTGATCGATGTCATATTAGATTTATGATACATTGATGATGATGATATAATCTCCAAAAGTATACTACAGTAGTCAAGCAAAACATTGAGTATTTCCTAGCTATCTAACGCTATCAGGGTTTTTTTTAAACAGAAAATATGGTTTGAACATATTTTATTGTATATATAATATACAAAGGGTTCGAACACAAGTTCTTACAACTTACTAGGTTCTCAGCCTAATACAAATATTTACAATTGTCATAAAACATGAGATATATATATATATATATATATATATATATATATATATATATATATATATATATATATATATACATATCGAAAAGGAATGGTAAAGAACAAAAATATGAAAACACAATGTTATCTTTATATAAATCTACGAGAATTGGTTATAAAGTTTTGCACAGCAGTGAATATTCTAACATTAATTTTATAATCTAAGTTATCATTACCCAATAGTAAAGTATGCGAATCTATAATACCCAAATCGTGTATTTGGAATAGTTCGTTAAATAAAATATTTCTTGCATTCGAAAATCGTTTGCAAACAAATAAAAAGTGATATACATCTTCTTTCTTTCCACATATACAATTTGGAGAATCAATAATATTTCTTCTGTGTAAATCATAATTAAGTGAACAATTGTGCCTTAATTTTGTATGAATGATGTTAGTTACTCTTTTACCATGAAGAAAATATTTCGGAACTTTTGTATCACTCGTATTATTAGAAATGCTTCTTTGAAACTGACTGATGAATGTTGATTTCTTGGTATCCGAATTAAGTCGGCATCTGGAATAAATGATTTTTATATGTATCGTACTTAACTCTAGGGGGTATATAATTGTCTTCATTACGAGTACTGTAGCGAGAAGTATCTTTTCTATAAATGTTAGCAATATCACTAAGATATTGTGGTACAAGATTGTAATGAATTTTATACATGATTGTTAGTTTAGCTATTTCCCTTCTTTTAGCCAAAGACTCCCACCCTGTTTCAAAATACAATGATTCCCTGGAGGCCAAAATTGGTAGTCCCGTGACAATTCTTGCAGCGTGTAGCTGTACTTTTTCTAACTTTTCAATTTCTGCGGAAGAACAACCATCCCATACAACAGAAGCATATTCTAATATTGGTCTTACAATAGTTAGATATAATTTAGATAATTTGTCTCAGTCTTAAGTAAATTTAAATTTCTTAAGTAGTCCTAATTTTTTGCAAGCGATATTTACTATATCACTGATGTACACAGACCATTTCAAATCATCAGAAAACGTTAGACCTAGATGTTTATGAGTAGAAACAATATCTAACTGACAATCTTGAAAAAACAGTTCTGGGATTTCCTTACGTTTTGACTTTTCAAAAAATACAACTTTGGTTTTATTAGGATTTGATTTAAGTAACCAATCATCAGACCATTTTTCTAATATCTTGAGGTCATGATTTAACATATTTTCTAAATTTCTTAAGTTTTTATCCGCATACTGGATTGAATTATCATCTGCGTATAATCTACAAAAGGACAACATATTTTGTGCAACATCATTGACATAAATTAAAAACAGAAGGGGCCCAAGTAGAGATCCTTGTGGCACTCCGGCATTAACACTTAAGTTGGATAATACATCTTTATACATCACTTTTTGATATCTGTTACACAAATAGCTACTAAACCACTGAAAAAGATTGCCACAAGTACCATAAGTTTGTAATTTAAAAAAGAAGCCCTTCATGCCAAACTCTGTCAAAGGCTTTTGAAAGATCACAAAAGACAATGCAACATGATTTACCCTCATCAATATTCTTAACAATACTATGATATGTCTCAATTATCTGGTACACTGTTGAGTGACCGGGTAAAAAACCGGCTTGGTATTTATAAAATAATTTGTTACTATGGAAATAATTATAAACATGTTTGAAAACAATTCTCTCCATTATTTTACTTACACAGCTTAGTAAAGAAACATGTCTATAATTACACGAGAGTGATGGGTCCTCTTTTTTAAAAAGAGGTAGAACATGTGCCATTTTCCAACAATTAGGAAATGATCTTTCTAAAAGAGACTTATTAAAAAGTAAACATAAAGGCTTGCATATTGTAAACATAGTTGATTTTAACATTTTGTGACTGATACTATCAGGTCCAATAGCCTTGTTAACTGGCAAAACAGATATAATGTCAGTTACTTCAAATTCTTCAATAAAAATATTGTCTAAAGTTTCGTCACATTGTAAGTACAATGCTGGTAAAACTTTACCGGTAGTCAAAATATTAGAGATAGATGAAAAATATTTGTTAAGCACCTCTGTCTTATCAACATCAGAAAACGCTATTTTAACATTATTTTTGTCATCTGTGTATTGTAAAGGCGGAATTTCACAGGCTGACAGAAAATATCGAGCGCATGCTTGCTCCAACACCATTTTTAATATGATATGCAAAAAAATATGGACAATAACATATGTGAAAATGGTTTTGGAGCAACGATGCGCTCTATATTTCCTACTGTTGAATTCTGAAGAAAAACTGATGAATTTTTCATGTTTTTGAGAAATGGCGGGAATTGACCCATTGGTGTGACGTAATAGAGGCACGAGGAATGAACAATGATGTACAGTAAAACATCTATAGATAGATTTCTGTAAGTTACTTAACCACATTTAAAATGTTTTAAAACTTGAAAAGAGGGGGAGCAGTATTGGACCTTATCGAATAAAGTCCGTTTAACATCATATGAGCTGGTCCTATGATATCGCGGTATACTCTGTCCTGAGTTTTTGCTTCCACCAATTTTCGCTTGATATTTCGATAATCATAGATACCTTTGTGTTCAAAGTATGTTCATCCACTATAGTCTGTCCCAAGATATCCTGGATTCACATTTTGCTTAATTGCTCGATATTTATAAATACCTCAGGGTTCAAACAATGTTCATTCAAAAGTATGAAAATTTTCCAAGATTTCTCCGCTGAAACGCCCCCTCTAGCTGATCATGTTTCAATACAAGGCTAAAAAATGTAATGTCTACGGGGATTTTGTATTGAAGCAGACCCGGATGATAACTTGGAAATTTTCCTTTTCATCGATTTCAACTGTATTTCTTTCACAGGTATGTGTATTTTTATTCAAAATCGGCCAAATGTGCTTCATAAATATCTTGGGACAGACTATGATATAAAAATTGTCCAGATTATCCGTTTTGAAACGCCCCCTCTACAGCTTCAGGTTTCAATACACAACCCAAAATAGAAAGTCTACGGGGATTTTCCATTGTAAAAGAGATGAAAGTACCCGGATGATAACGTTGAAAAATTGTGCGAGGTATTCCGAGTAATTCCGAATGGAGAAAAGATGTAAACATTTCCCATTATAAATTTCCGTAAGAAATTTGTTTTCGTTCCTGTGAATTTTTATGAGTGAAAAATAAGATATGTCAATGAGGATATCTTGGATATTTCCCCTTTCATCGATTTCAACTGTATTTCTTTCACAGGTATGTGTACTTCTATTAAAAATCATCAAAAAGTGATGGAAGCAATAACTTGGTACAGACTATAGTTAAATCATTTTGTCGAAAAATCTATCAATACGGAAATATTTCCAGAAACTAATGTTATTGTGAGTTTCCTCTATTAATACCTCAGTGATGTTCAGCATCCCTCTGTTTACTATGTCTAAAAATATCCCGACGTCAAATGTCAATTTCAGCGCGTGTTATTATACGTAAACAGATACCATAGAACCCGCGATATGATAGGAAACAAGTACATGTTTAGCATAACGTTATGTCATATAACGATTTCAGTCACCGTAAGAAAACAAATGAAAGTGCATTTTTCGTATAGAAATAGTAAATTAAGATAAACATTAGAAACACAAATAATAATAGTAAAGATATTACAATCGAGAGAAGTATAATTTTTCCTTTACGAGTTCTCCAGTGTACGAGTTGTCAAATTCATCGAATTATTTATGGAACGATTAACAAAAATGAAAGTAGATCGACAGAAGATGAAAGACGAAAACATGTGCACGTTAACTTTGTGACACTTCTTTGATAAAGAATGGAACTTCAGTGTGTAAACGGAAAGATAACATTAACTTTAAGACAATTAGACGTTTTACAACAATCCTTGACCTATTTATAGGACGGTAAGTGAAATAATTACGCAATTTTCAAACGCTCCGACCTTGAGCGGACAATGACAGACAAGGAGATATCTTTATTTTGTGAAATGAAATATTGAAAACTAAACAATAGAACATTTTCAATTAATTGAAAGCTTTGTTAAATATACTAAAAGTTCTCAATATATCGTGGTTGACAGCTGTAGATTACTACACCATACTCTGTCCCGAGTTTTTGCTTCCATCACTTTTCGCTTGATATTTCGATAATCATAAATACCTTTGTGCTCAAAGAACGTTCATCCACTAATATGAAAAATGTCCAGATTACCTGTTTTTTGTTTTGAAACGCCCCCTCTACCGCTTCAGGTTTCAATACACAACCCAAAATAGAAAGTCTACAGGGATTTTGCATTGCATCAGCCATGATACAGCCTGGATGATAATGTTGAAAAATTGTGTGAGGTATACCGGGTAATTCTGAATGTAGAAAAGATGTAAACATTTCCCATTATAAATCCCCGTAAGAAATCTTTTTTCGTGCCTGTGAACTTTTATGAGTGAAAAATGAAAATGTGTCAATGAAGATATCTTGGCTATTTTCCCTTTTATCAATTTCAACTGTATTTCTTTCACAGGTATATGTATTTTTATCAAAAATCATCAAAAAGTGATGGAAGCAATAACTAGGGACAGACTCTAGCTGGTTTTGTTATTGTCCGTTGGGAGATCCTCTAGACTCTGTACATGTGCACTGTAAGTTATAGTCTTACTCTGTCCAAGGTTACCGTTTTCATCACTTTTTGACGAATTTTAACGAAAATACACATACATGACAAAGAAATACATTTGAGACTCATACAAGGGGAAAATTCTGAGATATCTCAAGACAAATAATCTATTTTGAATAATAACAAATTATTTATGGAGATTGGGAAATGTTTACATCTTTTCTCCATTTGGAAGTACGGAACTTCTTATTGTTATCATCTGGATACTTTGATGTTTGGTGCTGCAATGCAAATTCTCATATATAGACTTTAAACTGTGTATTGAAACCTTACAAATTATAGGGTATATCAAAGGGGAAATCTTGAAATTTTTCACATTATTGAATGAACATCATCTGAACCCTGAGGTGTTTATATACATCAAATATTTAAGCAAACTGTGAATCGAGGATATCGATCTTATGACAGATTATAGATTATTCTAGCTAATTCCACATTTATGCACAATTTTACGCAAAAATTTAAATTACAGCCATGAATATTTTTGTCAGTTTCAGTGATTCATTTTGACGTGCGTCCTGCGTAAAATATGCACAAATTTTGCTCAGGATCATAATTTCATTATATGTGCATCCCAAAGGATGCATTAAATTTAGAAATACATATACCTATTTTCTCGCTAAGAAATTTCGGAACATCGATTGTTCCTTTCTTAACCTTCTAACTAGACAGCCGAAATGTTCCGAATAAAAAAAACACACTACAAAAGTCGAAATCTCATTGGTCAACACTTAGTGATTAACGAATGAGATTCATTGATACATGACATTACGGTGGGGAATTTGATGTCGATCACAATGCCACTGAATAAAACAGACATAATTCCCCCCGAACCAGGATAGATTAACCAGAGTTTATGAAAAAGTAGACAAGTGGCAGTTATTCTGAGATTAATAACAACAAAGAGGTTCATGTCGAAAGGAACCCTGATCCAGAACGTGAAATAAATGGTGGTGGTGATAAAGAAACAGAGAAAACTCGGAAGGGTTCTAGTGACTGCAATTAGGCTGTCTCTTAGTATGGTCATTTAGAATTTGATTTTGAATAAATGTAGCTTGTTTGATATCCATGTTCTTTGTGGAATAAAATATGGACTCACTGTTTTCAGCTTGGGACTCATAGTTATGATTAAGAGGGATCCTCTGGACCCATATAGACCATTTTCAAAATGAATCACTGCAGTTGATATTTTACATAAGAGCTATACTTTATGTTTATAATGACCAGTGTTAGACAACATTCATGGATTAAGCTTGGTCTTGAGAAGGTGCTTCTGGATTCTTGTTTAATGTCAAAGTTGGAAGTGTTTAATAATTATTCATCTGTTATAAATTTAACCATTAATTTTAGAGTCAATTCCTTTTCGACTTTGAAGAACCATCTTATGCAAGCAATAGACATGTAACATCATTAATCAAATAGGATATACCATAAAGAGATAGAGATCTCCCGGAGAATGCATGCATGGACAGATATTGTTTTTTTTTTTATTATTATTTTTTTTTTTCATTTCAGCTCATGCAGTTAACTTTGTTTTGCAAATGTTGATAATTATCCTAACTGGGAGACGATGCATGCATGAACCATAAGCTTGTGCGATGTGATAACAAGTTATGGTCACTGATCAGATGAAAGCAATGCTGTTTAACAGTGAGTTTATTACAAACTATAATATGATATCTATTGTTATTATGAAATGCATGTTTGGAGTTAATCTTTTGTCCAGTTTTGTGAAGAATAATTAAAAGTTAGTTCAAATGGTGTACATGTCATGTGTGACAAAACAACAAGATACACACTTTGTTTGAGAGCATCCATTAGTCATATTTATAATACTGTAAATGTGGTTATTTGCGCTGGTGGTGAAGTACACGTTTTCCATAATCAAACAATTAGTATTAAATACGCGGATGCGTGACTTACCACTCTAAAGTTTTGATTTTTTTACCATACGTGCGGGGGTAATATTTTACGCGGTTTTAACAGTATAGCCTATCTAGTGTAAATTTCCCCCACCCATAAATGACCCATTTTACAGTACTGTATGAAGGGATTCATGATTGTATGAAACACATTGTTCTTGTCTTGAAATTTGAGTTATATAGTATAATCATAACTATTAGAGGAAAACAAAATTCTTCTTGTCTTAAAATATAAAGGATATCTAAAGTGTACAGTTGTAAGAAAAAATCAGTGGCTTGCTTTGGTAAGTTGTGTAATTACCTCAAGCAGCGGCTGCAGGATTAAACAGAATATACTCAAACTGTAAATCTTTTCCAAACCCATTGTTAAAAATATGAAATGTTCTGAGCCCCTGCAGTGAGCTCAACGGGAGGATATCATGACATAGTTGGTATAGATTGTAACAAGAGGCTTTTTTTGTTCATGTGTACTTGTCATATTACGCGGTAGAAAGAAAAAATATACAGTTCAGGAGAAAACAAGCAAATTGCGACCAATACCTATCTGCAACAATGGAGCCTTCTCCCTTTTTTTTTTCTTTTTTTCGGGGGGGGGGGGGGGGGGGGCTTCCTTCTCCAGAGAAAGTCAAATAAAAATAATCTGAGAGACCTACATTATTGCAGCTAAAAAAAGAAAGGTTGGACAACCAATGCTTTTCTCTATCCCAACATTGCCGAATGAGGTCTGGATTTGAAAATCCTAGAAAACATCAAAGTCTTTGAATTCAAAATATTGTCATTAAAAGTATAAAAAGTACTACAACTATTTAAATTTTCACTCCACCTATTCAGAGAAAAAGATGATAACAGTTTTTCTAGGATGTATTTTTTGTAATGAATATCAAATCAATTTAATGCAATGGTATTTTTCAGTTAAGATTAAGGTTTGAACTAAAGGTCTTGAAAAAAACTAAATTAAGATTGAATCAAGTAAGTTATCTGTATGCCTGTATGTATGACATGGCATTAAGACAGTCTATATCGTGAAAGAAATTAAAAAGAATTATCCATTGTATAATAATGTTTAGTAAAAACCTGTTATAGACATTGAATGTTATACTTGACCTCATTGTTAGAATGTTTAGGACTATCTGTATGATGTTACTGATAATTTTTTGGTGATGAATTTCCTTTGCATTGAGAGGCAATGACGATCTTAATGATATAACAGGTACTCGTTGCTGTGCTGACGGATTTCCTGTGCATGGAGAGGCACAGCAAAGTTACAAGGATGTAACAAGTCTACAAACAGGGTCCATGTTCCTATGTAGTGATGGGCCATAAAAACTTTGTTTTGTGAGGTGGTTAATAATTGGAAATAAGTGGTATTTAATATATTTCTGTGACAATTCACAGAAATAAGTGGCATTTGAAATATATCCTCCGATTGGTTAGAAATAGATGACAGAATATACAATGACTCTGATACAGGTTGATCCAAAAGTAATGTCACTTAATGCATTGCACTTCTTATATTGTGTACATACATGTATAAGGATATTATAGAAATTGAACTCGATATAAAAGTTTTATTATTTTTGTTGAGTAATTGATATTCAAAACATTACACATATATGACATTGCAGCGTCATAAATTAATGGCTAGGTTCACACTTTTTATACCCCCTTCCGAAGGAGAGGGGCTAGTACCAGTGTACTGTTTTACCCTTGTGTTTCTGTCTGTATGTACGTCTATATGTCTGTCCATAACAAATTTTCATCAAAGATTTCTCAGCAACAAATAATTTCAGATGCTTGAAATTTCAATACACTCTTTGTTAAGGCATGCCATATGGTGGAATTCATTTTTGAACAAATTCGATGTTAACTTCCTGATAAATGTAGACTTTGCTTATTTTTCATATTAACATCAGAGTGGGGGTATCACTAGTGAGCATTGGCTCCCAAATGTCTTGTGATTTCATAGTAACACATTCATAGATTTGAAAAAGCTCCAAACTGCACAATATTTTAAAACAAATATAGGATGAACTTTTTTCAACTGTTGTAAAAATCAAGGTAACAGTATCATTGAGTTTGATTATCTACACTGTGATTTTCATGCCTATATCAAAGATCAGAACTGCCAAAACGCTGTAAAGTACATAATTAAGGATTATAAAAGAAATATCAAGAATCCAGAAATGATTAAGACCGTGAGTGTTGCCTCTCTGTACTTCACGCTCTGCATACTCCGGTATTTTAATAAAAAAGTACATTGTCAAGTAAAAGTGGAAAAAAGCATTATCTTGATGATTCTCAGGAATATTATGCATCATCTTCCAAGAAACATATTTAGGGATTAAAATATGTTTACAGATTTACAGAAATTGGTGGTGTGTATTAGCCTGATCTAGATCCACTAAGTGGTGTGTAAGATATTACCTCAGTGGTTCAGAAATAGAGATTATGCTAGGTTTAAATTATGATACCTCAAAGCAAAGGTGTAGTGGCAATAGAAGTACAGAGCTTATATAAAAAAGTTTATAAAAGAAGCCTAGAATCAGTATAGAACTCTTACTTAGACCACGTTTTTATTAGTTGTTTTTCAAGGCCGACCAACTTTAATTTTCAATAATTGGAGAGAAAAAAGTTCAAATTTTGCATGTGGAGTCAGATAAATGCATTTAATTTAGCAAAACCATCATATACATTAGAAAAATCAGCATAAATGAAATGAAATTTAAACAACAAATCTTTTTAAGATTCTCTTAAAAGTTTAAAAAGAGGAAATTTTGAATGTATGATTTTAATCTATATGGGTGTGTGATGGAATGATGGTAGTAGTATAACTCTATCAGTGATAAATGTTTGTAAAAATGTGTCACCATTATTTTTTTCAATTCCACCTACAGACTTTTTTTAATAGGGAAAAGTCTTTAAATACAACCTTTTGAAAACTATGGCCTGATGTGGGAGATGTGGCTTACGGAACTCTTTACATGCATTTCATCATTTTTGAGCAAGCAATGAATTGAAATTATTTTAGGAAAGCATCTCAGATAAATTACTGTCACAATCAAGTGCTGTTGAACTGTTCTTTGTTTACCAACATCTAGAATATTGGATTCCATAGTAGTTAAGGAAGAAAGCTCTAGATAAATTGTCATGAACTGTAATCTAGTGTAAAGTTTGTCAAATCTTTCACCGTCATAAAAAACTTTATTTAATTTATGTTTGTAGATAAGACGTGATTGGTGCACTCAGAATAATAATGAATCAACCTGCACCCTAGACAGCTCACAAAACTTGAAGCTCGTACATGCAAGGTAAGATTTTTAAACCAGATTTTCATTCATTCATTTAATTGAAACAATATTTCTTGGTTTTTTTTTCCTTTTTGGGGGCATGTTGATTTGTTCCAGTAATATCAAATCTATACTGCGGCTGTCATGAATGAATTATACCAAAATATGATTGGTCCTGCAGATTGATTATAGTAACGAATTATTTTATTGTGAATTATCTTTTTATTGATTGCAGTTGTAATATGAGTATGGGATATCTCAGAATCAAATAAATTCTTTTGAGTCATCTAGAAAAATGATCACAGGTTTAACAAGTTTTTACTTTATCTCAAATCTAACATGTATGTATACACTTTGGTCAGCAATGGGTTGAGTGATGACACTTTCGAATTGGTGTGTACAGTCAAACTTGTATTAAGCAGTCACCTTTGGGAGGCACCCCTCTCTTAACAGAGGTGACCTTTGAATAGAGACTTAGGAATTTTCCATCATCAATTACCTTATTAAAACAATTATTGCAGTTTTTATATACTTGCAATTTAGCATACCGATCAAAATGACAAAATAATGAATAAAGGTATTGATTTGGATTTTAATAGCATTTATTGTATTTAAAAATAAGTGCAATTACCGGTACATAACAAAGAATTGTGCATCCAATTGTTTATTTCTTTTTCATTTTTGAAAAAGTCACTTATTTTCGTCTGCACTCCAGACTTGCACTTGATAGAGACTTCTGTTATCATATCATTAATATCTATAATTTTATCCAAAATTTGGGCATGGCCATGAACATTTGCATAAACTTTTCAACAATGTATTTCTTAACCGACCGTATCTGAACTCAAAATCATATTATTAAATCGATCGATTTTCTAAGGCCTCGTCGCGGTCATTTTTGGCACCTATTTCATGAAGTTATATATATAAAACAAACACTGTAAATACATGTTTAAACAACTTACTTTTTTGCCATCCATATCTGAACTGCCAATTATATAAATACATCGATCAATTTGGCTTCTTTTGCCTCAGGCGTATAATTATTGTGTACATGAGTTACCTGACTTTCAGACACCATGTTTAAAATCCCCGGGTGTAAATCATGTGACCGTATGCTGGACGTCTCGCCCCCAAGACAGCTCGCCACCAGTCTTAGACAACTCACCTCCAAAATACGATAACTCGCCCCCAAACAAGACAACTCGCCCCCAATTTTTAAAAACATATTTTATATGTTTATTGATTTGTAAATTTGTTACTATTCTAATACATTTGTGTATCTATGTATCATTTATGTATCTAATGTATATGATAGTTACTTGATTTTAATGTAAAATACTCCATAAATATATGTAAGAACTATTTGAAATGAACATTGTTTTCACAATTGCAATAATAGTGATA
>CM065923.1:49541804-49573071 GCA_033439105.1 Magallana nippona | reverse complement strand
AATAGGATACTACTTATGAATAATGATCAATGGTGTGAACATTGTAAATATTTTTCATCCGAAAAATGACACAATTTTGCCAACCTTGAATAAATCATCATTATGCCTTCTGTCATTTTCTCTATATATATTCAATACTCATCTATTTTCGCATAGTATACAAAGGGATGACAACCGCGGTTTTTACAATTATGAAACGTAGATACATACGATTGACATCGAACAATGAATATAAATAACCTTTCCAAAAGCACATAATACTGACGGGAATTCTAAAGCTAAAGTTTCAAATAAACATTTGAACAAATTGATTAAACATTTGTGAACGAAATTGTACTTGAGAGTCCAGAAAACCCTATTCTAAATGATGCTTGATATAGGAATATATAGGGAAAAATTAAATAAGATTTTGTCTGCTAAACAACTGAAGTTTCCTCGGTAGAGTCCCTTGCATCTCATTTCTTGAAAAGAACATAAACGTTTGTTAATTTATTTATTGAACAGCAACTTGTTGATTAAATAATCAATCAAATCAATTGATTCATTTGAATGAACAAACGTTTGCCTTTCTGGTGACTAGACAACACTCGAACAGCTACTTATCGAAAGGCACGCCAGTATATTCAACAGTCGGCATAATAATAATAATAGTGTTGTGCATATACTATGCTTAAATAGTGGTCAGAGTTTGATACAGGCTCGTGCACTATATATCAAACCCTGACTACTATTTAGGCATAGTACTTGCACAAAACATCACTATAATATAAATATGCAAAGAATTGTTTTCAACCTTGAATAACCTAATTTAAGAATGTGATACTATTTAGATTTCTTTCCATTATTTCGAAACAGTATAACACATCAGTAAAATTCTTTCAACATTAAGTTCTGCTTTACTTACCAAGACAGTGCGTTCAGTTCAGAAAGAGGAACTGTAAAAAGATTTTGTTGAAAGATTAATGTAAGGAAATAGTAAGAATCTGTACATCCTAGAAACAGGTTTTATAAATCATTTAAAGGGTTTTAAGTTTAGTGAATTGCATGCACTTGACTGCCTCATGTCACATCATTAGGCATAACTTCGGTTTAAGAGGGCTAGATGGTCATTGCCATTTTTCAACAATATCAGTCTCCTTTAAAAGAAGAGCTCTGTATAAAACTACCGGTATATATATATAAGCTATGCTATTTGGATTTGTGTTTTTCTGATTATTATGGCCAACATAAAAAAAGAATTGCTGTAGTTTTCAAGTAGTATTTGATAGGCAACTTGTTGATTACCCAATGCCCTTAAAAATTACATTATCAGAAGCGATATATATTTTTAAAGGGACCAAGACACGATTTGAGCTACAATTTTTCATATTTGGTTCTCCATTTATAATGTTTAGAATTGTAAATATGCATGGTTATCTTTAAGGCTTCATCTAAATTTGAAAGTCAATATCGAGTAACCTGCAAGGAAAGAGTTTAGAATTCTTTGTTTTGAAAACAAAGCTCAAGTCTTGTTATTGTTTACTATGTGTTGTATTGTATACATTTTGATCAAGTGTTTCTTTCTTTGCTGACAATATTATTTATGAACATATTAAATCAAATTATCTTGTTTGCCACAAGTCATTTGTGACTAACTTTACTTTACATTATCTGTAAACAAACACAAGACTTGAGATGTTTTTTTGCGTAAAAATGAGTTTTCATCTCTGTATTTAGCTTGTAATTTGACTCCTAACATTCAAATTTTGTCTGATCATTCATAATGCACATTCAAACCATTTTAAACATAAAAAAGTAAAATTTTGACCTCAAATCGTGTCCAATTCCCTGTAAGTTATGTAAAGTAAGAATAGTGTATGTAGGACTAAGAGCTGGTCCTCTTATAGTTATCCCAACTTGGAAGGAAGCTACCCAAAATAAAACACAGATAAGTACCTGAAATGGCCCCTTAAATCATCCCAACAAAGATGCACAAAATCTAAAGTACACAAACAAAAGATATGAAATTGGTCCCCTTAATCATCCCAGCAAAGATATACAAAAGTGGTCCCCTTAATCATTCCAACAGATACATAAAATGTAAAGTATAAAACAAAAGATACTAAATTGGTCTCCATAATCATACCAACAAAGATACTCAAAATGTAGAGTATATATACATAAGTTATTGAATTAGTTCTTTTTATCATCTCAAATAAGAATCATTTAATATGATAAAAAACACATTAATAAATAAGTCCCTTAATCATTCAATATAGGATAAACAACATGATTATGACCTACTCTTTAATAAGAAACTTAACTGGTCCCCTTAATCATCCCAAAGAAGACACACAAAATATAAAGTACACATATATCACTTTATTGGTCTCCTTAATCATCCCATAGAAGATACCCAATACAGACGTCACTAATTTGGTCGCCTTAAAAAACTTAGATGAATAAAGAAATGTATGATGAATTCTTACCTACAGAGGAGAGACTATCGCTATATGAGTCTTCCACCAAAGATGACTCATTTAAGTCAAATGGATCTGAGTCACTATCTGCAAGAAAGTAACAATTATATACATTAATGTCAATTTTTTAAAAATAGATTTGCAGCAGTTATGAAAAAAAATTTGAAAAAAAAGTGGCCCAAATCATTCTTTCTCAATAACTTATGATTTCACAACTGACAAGACTTGTAATAAAAATGATTTGCCGATGACCAATCATTCACATCATGAACTCTATGTGAAAGATCTTGAATACATGTATATCTAAGTTGGCATAATATTGAATTCAAAGCCTGATAACTCAATCTCCAAATTGCACAAATTAAGTATTTTTTTTTTTTTTTTTGGGGGGGGGGGGGGGGTATTAATATGATAAAAATTCACAAACTATTTGGAAAACAGCAATTCATTAATGGCCAATTCCCCTTTCCCTTGTGGTGCATAATTACCACAAGATGCATCATCCAGCAAAATTTGGCAAAGAGTAGAACCAATAATTACTTAGATGTGGCCATCAAAAAGCACCTGATTCCAAATATTTGACCTGCTTCAAAAACCTTAACTTCCTCCATCATCTGAAATTGACTGCTCAGATTCCAAACATCCAACTGATCCAAGCATGTCATTTGCATTTAAAGTATCATAAGATATACCATTCATGCAAGTTTACTGTAGTAAGGACTAGTAATTAATAACTTAGTAATGGCCATCAAAGGGCACCTGCTCCAAAAAATATAACCTGTTCAAAAACATTAAACAACTCAAGCACCTGAAATCTATGGGTCAGATTCAGCATTAAAGACAATTAAGTACTTCAGTATGAGAAAATGTATCATCCATTTAAGTGTAGTAAAGCATTTAGATGTTTCTATCTAAGGGCACATGCCCAAAAAACTTTCACTTGCTCTAAAAACATTAACCTCTTTCATCATCTAAAATTGATGGCTCATATTCAGCATTCAAGTATGTCAGCTGTATATGTATCATAAGATGCCATCCATGCAAGTTTAGTAAAGTAATGACTAGTAATAACTTAAATATGGCCATCAAAGATTGATAAAAAATAAAAGGAATAAGTTATCAAAACATAGAAAAACAGCAACTAATAATAATTTTGTCAACTAAATGCAGATAATTCAATAACTGGAATAAGTTATCAAAACATAGAAATACAGCAACTGATAATAATTTTATCAACTAAATGCAGATTAATGTTGGTGTAAAACCTTCAAATAATACAACAATAAAAAATAGTATTTTTCCAATTACCATAGGTATACAAATCAGGTATAATTTTTTCCTAAAAGAAAAGGATGAATCTTAAATTGATAATTGGCAAGACTTAACCATTAATTTTATTGATAAATATTAAGACTTTTAAAGTCCTATAACACACCTGGCCATGTAGACAAATTGAATACCGCTTATTGACATGGTATGATAATTTGTCTGCATGGCCTGGTGAATTATAGGATAGGACCAAAGATATCCAAAAATAAGCTTTTATTTATATTGATTTTTATGTTTATTTGTAATTAAATATTTTTTTATCACACTAAAAAGTCATTATACCCGCTCCTTGACCAAAATATGAATAACAAATGGAGCAGCAATAAAAAATGTTTAACAGTGTGCTTCTGCTGCTAAAAACTTTGCCCAGAAAATTCTTTTTAAGACTGAATTTTTAAGTTTTAACAATTATTTTTTAAAAGTATGTATCAAATTGTTTATGTAACTTTGAATGTTTCATTAAATCTTACAATAAGAAATATATTAAAAACTTTTAACGTTCACTTGTGCTCGTACTCCGTGATCAGATTTGACATTATTAAAAATTGAATGTCACAGATTTCCATTGCAAACATAAGGGAAAAATAACATAAACTGGCATCTGAGAACTTTGGCATTTTGTTAATTCTTGCCTTAATATTCTAAACTAAAAGATTCAAATATTTACAGAATTCTTATTCTTTTTTTTCTTTTTTTATAATAAACCATTTCTGCACTGAAACTGGGGTATATTGATATAACTTTGAATGCTTTAATCATCCAAAATTTTCATAATTAGCTGTAATTACAGTATACCCTATCTGAACTATACAACTGCACATCACATCCCTTCTCCACAATTATTACAGTCAATGCACATTTTGCAGAAAATACAACCAGCCAAAAAAGCTTAGTGCCTGTCCAGCAAAAACATCTCTAAATCAAATAAGATGGTACTATTCATTAAGCTAATACGATTTTAGTGTTTAATTTTAATTTAACAGGCATTTAGCACACTCCTAGTTAATAAAATATTGATTAACAGACATTGCATTACCTAATTAAAATTCTTTTTAATAATAAACCATAAAAAATAAGCATTTTAAAATTAAGTTTCAACATAAACAGAACATGCCTTATTTCTCCACCAAAGATTTTTGTCATCTCCATATGGATAAGACAATTCGTCGCCTACTCCTATGTCTTTTGTAGCAAAAAGACATAGTTTCGGCCTCCCATCGATATCCAGTAGTTTCATCCTGGCGTTTGCGTCCTTGACATTGTTGTCGTTCACATACTGACAAATATGGTCAACACAAGATGCAGCATCAATGCTGAAATAAAGAGCAAAATGAAAGCATCATAATAACTATATAATTTATATATATTTATATACATCATTAACAAAGTAAATTATTGATATACATGTATAACTTTTTTTGGCAACTTTTATTGATATGAAAAATGAAGATACTGTGATAAGTAAATAGTCATGGATATTGATTTTCATGTATTTAGTGAAAATCAGTTTAAAGGGTAGAGTAATGACCCTTTAAATTCAACTTGTTATTAGATATTGCATTACAAGAACACTCGATTTTAGTAATTTTTTAATCAGTTCAACAACGAAAACTACAATATTGGTTTTCAATGAATATTGATGAATCTACAGTAACTTACCAGTATTGCTTTCCTTTATGAAAAAAATGAAATATCATGTTACAATCCAGCTTCTTGGAACGAACAGCAGACTCTTCTGGTGAAATATTTTCACCGCAATATTCCAGCAAAAACTCTCCTTTTTTGAACTGTTCTTTTGCAAAAACACCAAAACCTTTAGGATGATAATGAATAACATATTTTGAGTGTTTCAATTTCTTCCTTTCAATTTAGCGTCATTTTAACTCTTCTCAAATACCATGAAGTAAGAAAGTTAATCTAGTATTTACATCAATGTAATGCATATCATTTGAAAATTTGTTATGCTTTGTCTCTAGCTCATCCTCATCCCTAAACAGAAAACCATTCTATACTTTCAACGATTTGTGTCACATACTTTACCCGCAACGTTATTTTTTACAAGATAGACAATAGGATAGGATACACGCACGATAGGATAGGATTAACACACGATAGAGCAGGATACACGCACGATATAATAGGATTGATACACGATAGGAAAGGATAAACGATGTTCAGGATAAACTCATTATCACTAAGTTATAAGCAGAAATTTTATTTATTTTCAAACCAAATATATTGCTAAATATAGATGCGTCATTTGAAATTAAAAAATACTGAAAATATAAGTTGAGGTTGTCTAAAATTATCTGTATTGTAGATATACACTAATGTTGTTTACGTTACTGATCAGCCGATCGCGGAACAGCTCAGCCTGATGAAAATTCACACGGAAAATAGTGGCCTAGAATAAAATTCAATCTTGTTCTGAATTATTATAAAATCTATTATTAATATAATTATTTTTTTAAAGATTATTGCATAAAATATGTACATCGCGTAACGTACAAGTTGTGTGAAGCAGTAAGACACTCTCGGTGTACGATGTAATAAATTAAATATACAGGTAAATATGTTACCTTGTTCCTTAGAATTTCGACTGCTCATATTACTCATATTACTCATTTATATCCGTTTTGTAGAGATGATTATATTTCGTTTATTTTTTTTTAAAATATCTTTGAAATAAAGTAATTGGCTACATCTAACTCAATATTGTTCATTTGATTGAGTGCTTTATCTAGTTGTGCATTATTATTCGATAAATTATTGTTTGCTGCTTACTGAATGACTTTTAACTTGAATATAAAATCATTTTCCCACGATAAGGTAGCATATGATTAACACGATAGGATAAATGAAAAAACTGATAAAGTAAACGATAAACATGATAGGATTAACGCACGATAGGATAGGATTAACGCACGATAGAACAGTATACAAGCACGATACGATAGGATTAACGCACGATAGGATAGAATAGGATTGTAAAAAATAACGTTGCGGGTACTGTAGCTCACCTGAGCAACAGTGTCTCTAGATACAAGTATATGTATTGTATAACCTCAAATTTACCTTTGAAATCAGAAATGTATTTAACTTGAAATCCGTCTTTATCCAGACCAGACTGAATATAAAATTTAGCATCCTCCTCTGGTGACAATCGCCTTCTCTAGAAAAAATTATGTAGAAGAACATTAAGTAATTTTTGGACAAATATGGTGATGCTGGCTAAAAGAAGAATTGCTTATTTCAGACAAAATTCTGAATTTGCCTTGTTGAATCAAGATTATGGTGTGGTTGGGGAAACCCTACAGAAATGAAAAAAAATTATCGTAGGACACTATATACGAACTAGTTATGGTTATTGATAAGAAAACAAAGCCTAAATCTGAAATAGCTAAGGATTTTGGGATTAACCCAAGTACGCTCACAATTATTTACAAGCAGCGTTCAGCAGTGATTGAAGCGCTTGAGTACGGTGATTATTCCCCAAAATGTAAACGAATGCGATCAGGGAATTATAATGAGGTTAAAGGTTGTCTTTTACTTTCTCAATTAAACTTTCAAATAATATTATTCCATGTTCAATACATGTATCCATTATATAAACGATGATCAAATTAATTTGTTCGGGTTTGTTCTTCTTTATTTAAGATCGGGATTGAACTTTTACAAAATTGCGGCTTCATGTCAGTCGATTTCGCTTATATTGAATTACGGATATATTGAAATAATTTGAATTGTCCCCTGAATTTCAATATTTCCGGAGTAGGCTGTATATTCAATATTGGCACTTTTGGTGATGCTACTTTCTTTAATTCATTGCAACAAAGTCACAATTGTGTCTAGTGATATTTACTCTATTGCGTAATTATATCTGTAATTTCACATCACTAATTAAGCTACAATATGCTTTTCCAATTTAATTACCATTAAACAGGAATTTATAGACATAGACAGGAAGACATATTTGCTTCTTTTTTTTACACAATTTAGTTTAATAAATAAAAGAATCTTTCAATATTTTCTCTATTTAGGAATGGGAAGTTTCTTTCGTGTATTTAACAATGTTTAGAAGGAGTTGCAGTAGAAAATTCTGCACGATCTTAAGAAGACTGTCGAGCATTGCAAAAATCTAAGACAACATACGGAATACAACATGTTGGCCACACATTTCAGTTGTGAAGATGCCTATTTAATAGCTGTGTTCAGCTTCAAGGCTGCAGAAATAAAGCTCAGTAGCTGGTTGCAAACACAAAAACTTTATTATGCAAAAACACTAAGTAACTAGTAAGTAACGTATGTGTTACCAATGTTAACACAAACGTTGTTGATACATTGCTTGGTTGCGAATACAAGAACTAAAGTATGCAAACACATTAGGTAATGTAATATGTTACCAACCTTTCTAGGGTCATTCTTCTTCAATCCTGCTTTCAGCTATGATTAATAAAGAAAAGTTTTTTAAAACCATTTTATCTAAAAATACTATTGTGTACATGTATAATCATCCAATAAATAAAAAAAGCAAATTAAGATTACCCAAAATAAAACAAAACACAAACATAACTCCTTCCCAATATACATCTTTAAAAAAATATGACTGCAAAAGACTCACTTTATATATCTAGATGCTTTATCTATCCAACAATTCAATTTAGAACAGAAGCATATGGATGAGAAAAACAATGCTCAACTGTATTGTAAAGCTATATCAATAAAACTCTCACCATGCGTTTTCCATAAGACAATGCAGCCATCTTCTGAAAGCTAGTTTTTAAACTAGCAACCACTTTCAAACTAGCAACCACTTACTAAAAACATCTGAAACAAAACACAAAAAAAATACATTGGAATAACACAGTAGTAATAGCACCTACAGTAATACATGTACAATGTACATGATGTACGGCATGACAATCAAAGTACTGAAGAACTGAAAGCCGGGCTCTTTGGATGTGTTATTATGCATATTGTGCAGAAATGACCAACAATCCCCCCTCTCTCTCCCCCCTCCCCCCCCCCTCCTCTCTCTCTCTCTCTCTCTCTCTCTCTCTCTCTCTCTCTCTCTCTCTGTTGACAAAGCATCAGAAAGCGACTAAACATCAACATGCTTTTAAAGGAAATACAACAATATTCTTCTCATACGCAATTCTCAGGGGAGTTTTTAAAACGCCAGAGGACACAAAACCAACATACACTCTGACGTCTCAATAACTTTATATAAAGGGAAATAACTCTGTTATGACAGTAATTCGAATTACCGAAATCTCTCTGAATTTTCGAACTCTAAGAATCTCACAACAGCTAACAAATAAGGACATTTCTTCGGAGTTGGATAGGTGTTTGTAACCTGCCTTTATTTGAATGACTACATTTGGTGAAATACGATTTTGAGGATTCCATTGATTTCCGTAAATTCCAGTTATTAGGGACTGTATATGATTCTCATGGGAGTTTTAACAAATCAATCTTACTAGCATTGCCGGAACGATAGGTGTGCCACCTCAAATTTTAATTTCGTGGGAAAGTGTCCCAACGCATGTAACCCTTGAATTACAGGTTTTGACGTGTTCCCCATTAATTCTGACGATTTCTTTGGTCAATAATTTTAGAGAAGTGACCCTCACCTTTATGTAATGACAAAGCCCGGGGAAAATCTCAGAACAGCATGGGAGAGTAGCAATGTTGATAATCTTAGATATGCATTTTTACAATTTAAACAATTTATTACACTGTTACAACACATATGATATGTATTTGAAGATAATGTGTGACTTCTTTAAAGTCATTATTTGCCGTGATATACTGGAAATGCTGCAAAATCTGCAGGTACCCTCAAACCGAAATGACCCGTTTAGTGAAATGAGAACTGTAAACAACATGTTGACAAACCAAGAGTACTGGCTAGTATACGTTTCATGTTCTACTTTAAGAAGTTATAATTTATTTGACTCAATTAGGACAATTTGTTAAAATAAATTCTTGTTTGAATCACTCATTCACTATGCTGTCGTGGAAGTTACAATTTTCACAAGTTATTAAAGTAGTTGCAACATTCAATTTCAGTTTAATAAACTAAAGACGAGTTAAGTTATTAATTATCTTAATCCATATAAAAGTGTATTTAATAACATTAACATGTTAATTTACACCATCTAATAGTTATACAGAGTTGGAGAAATGGCCTAGAAATCCACCAGACATTGTGTCCTATAAATTTTCAAAATTTGCCAGACATCTTGACAATTATTCAGACAAGTAAATAAAATGACAAAAATACACGTTTAATATGTGAAAACATTTTCATTGTCTATATTTAAAGCCACTCGGCTTGAATTCTGTTTACTTCAATATGAACAGTTCTGAAATGGTTTTGCAGTGTTTGTTTTGCTGCAGTTTTGTCAAAATTTTGTAATGCCTTCTCATGTTATGTAGAATCTTGGTAAAGTCTAGAGGCTTTATGATCATATATACTGCTGATGTTTAAAAATAAGTTAGAATACCCTTAAATACTGAGCCTAGCAAGGCTTATATAAAGGTAACACATACCTATATGAGAAAATCATTTTCAAAAATAGAAGTTGAATTAGGGTTAAAATCATCAAGCATTTCTTCCATTTCATTGGCGCCGCCATATCGGCCGCCATTTTTTTAACAAAGTTAACTCAATCATTAAATGGTTGTTGGTCATTTATGTTTACTACTTCTAACTTCCTCTGAACTTGATACGAACGTCTTATTACCGGTAAATTGATAAATGGAGGAAACCCCCAAATATCAAACAACCAATCTTTGAGTTACTCAATTGAATTTTGTTTTCTATACTGCGTTTCAAAATTTACCAGACACAATGTCCAACGGAGTTCTAACATTTACCGGACAAACATAAAAACAACCACAGATCACTGGCAATCCGGCACATTTCGCCAACTCTGGTAATAGTAATACTAAAAGATTGAAAACTGTTCACACTGCTCTTTCTCAACGGACATTCTGGACATTCAATTAACATTTGGTGAGTGGATTTAGTATTTTTTATTAGAAAAAAAGCCTAAGAACAGATAGTTGTAGAAATCTAAATAAAGCTAATATTTGTTCAGTTTTATGTTGGGACATCTTTATTTGATAAACGGGGAAAATGAACTTTTTGGCGACCTGGGTGGTAACGGTTACCGTAGAAAATTGTCAATAAAACACCTATTTTTTGATGCACTGGTTTTCTTCCTTTAAGAAATTAATTTAATAATCTTTCTTTGATCGACATATCAATGCAAAAATTTACCAGAAAACTTCACCACTGCGTGTATTACATTGATCATGAATGTTTTCCGGTGAATGAACATAGTTTAAATGTCGACAAAAATAATATGTATGTATAATTTTTGCAAATGCCGTTGTAATTTGATAGCCAATGTGGTACTTAGGGATAACAGACCTTATCTTCGCACAAATTTATCTCGCATCTAAAATGAGCGATTGTTACGAACATCGAATTCACAATATTACGTCACAATAACTAATTTATAAAACTCAATGAAAAATCATTTATGACGCAATATATGGTAGTTTAACTTCATATTTACACACTTTATAAGGCGCAAGTAGTGGCTGACCTTGCTATAATTTAACATGTTAAAATACGCTTTTCAACATAATTTAACATGCATAAATTTCTTTAGAGGATGTCACAGTACTGTAGTGAGCTTTTTATTTGCTCAAGTTATTTATTGCCATAGACAATTAATCTGGGAAAAATATGGCATTGCCTGGCAGATCAAGAATAACACTGATGGTTCTACCGCATCTATAGTAACCGAGTGTCAATTTTCTTTAAAGATTTGGCATCATTATGGGTTCTAACTCTTTAGAATCTCTTTATTTTGGAACAATATATGGATTCCCATGATAGAAATCTTGGTACCAGTACTTTTTTTAAAGTAAAAAATTGACAGATGACGTTAAATATAGGCCTACTTGCCTAAATAAACTTTTTTTCTTCAGTTAAGGTGAAAAAATCATTTTACTTTTAATTGATAGTTACAATTTTGCTAAAAAAAAAAAAAAAATAGAGCCAGAATGCAGGATTTTGCATACCAAGTATTTATTTCCAAAATTTTCCGGGGGTGGCCCCCCATAACCTCCCCCCACCAGGAGGGGGACACACCCCCCTCGTCGCTCCAAGACTCGGCCAGCAGCCTGTGGCTGCTGGGCTACTTATTCACAGACAGGGCTAGTAAGAAATTCAATTTGGTAGCCCTGCAGGCAACCATGAATTTTAAGTTAGTGTCTACCCCTGTATAGTTTAATTAACATAGTTTGAGCCAGGAAACAAATCATTTACATTACAAATTGTTCAATACTCGTACTGAAAATAGGTTAAACCGTTCCTAACTTCCTGTACTAAAGATTTGAAGTATTTTATCGTGAAAGAAATGTTTAGCACACTCTATTAGTTGTTTTGTTTCATAAATCCACCTCAAAATGATGTGCACTGCCTTTTTCATAGAGTTGTTACAGTATCTTATATGAAAAATTGTAAGAAAAATAACGACAGACCACACTTTGGCATGTACCACAATTAAAATGAAGTCGATCACATGGTCAGACTTATTTTATAAATGATATTAAATCAAAATCATCATACAAGTATCATATTTCAATTTGGATAGAAAATCAATGGCAGAATTTTTCCTAGATTATTTTTTTCCTCACAACAAAGCTTTTTCCAATAATTATGTTCTTGGGAAGAAATACAAACAATTTTTGAAATGGTCCCCTACTAAAAATATAATTCGATTTTTATGTTATATTTTGATAAATCTGTAGTTACTCTAACATGTCTAACTTATATAAAATTTCCATGAAATTCACTATTGTAGAAGTGAATTAGGTCCGTCGTCCTTAATTGGTATATCTATCGCTTGGAATATGCTGAATTAATAGGAGGATGCACAAGCTGTAATGACGCTACAAGTGTTCTGAATCATGATGGCCAATATTCTAAAACACTTCAGCGTTAAAAATTTCAACCACTGTGTTACCGTGACAGATTATACATGTATATTCCCAGAACATCCAGGCTTGCCGTAAATGTTGATCGTTGCCTCAAGCAGACGAAATCGTGAGACAAGTTAGACAACACTTAATTTTTTATTTCTTGAAGTAATCAATGGGTATTGTTTTATAATTAAATGCTATATTTTTAATATTTTTAATGTATATATTGTTTAAATAATGTTTGCTTGAAATTAAGAGTACTTTTCATTTTGTTGACTGTTTATTTTGGAAATTCCCGTTCTATGAATAGTGCTAAATCAGAACAGCAGAGAAAAGTAGATCTGGCTAAAATTTTATTCACCTTTTCATAGTAACTGCGGTACTGCTGTTTTGCAGGGCAAATTGATGTAGTTTGGTGAAATATGACATAATGTCAATTGTTTTATCTACGTCATTTAATTGTCTATCTACCAAATCTTCGGCAGTACCACAGTTATTTGAAGACGTCTATTGCTGCAGGTACCAAAGAAATTTTTCAACAAATCAAAAGAGTCAATATCTCGACAGACTTTCAGAATACAATGTTTAAACGCAATTGTAGAAAAATCCCAAGATATGATTTTAAATTTTGGTCTGGCAATGCTGAACTGAAGTGAAATCAGATTTTATGTCGTATATGATAAAAAATTTGACTTATTGATTTATATGCAGACTTTCTGTATTGCAACAGACGTTGAAATATTGTACGAGGTACTCCGAGTGACTTTCGAATGAAGAAAAGATGTCGATGTTTTCCAGTCTGTTCCATTATAAATCTCCGTAGGAAATCTGTTCTCGTTCCTGTGATTTTTTACGAGTGAAATATGGTAATGTTTGAATAATGTTATCTTGGATATTTCCCCAGCTATCTATTTCAATTGATGTTCATTCACAGGTAATTGTATTTTTATTAAAAATTGTCCAAATGTGCGGCATGAATATCGGGACAGACCATCAAGGTTATCATCATGATCATAGTGATATTTATCAATAACCTGTGGGTGAATTTAATCATATATCAACGGTCGCAGCGTAAACATTTTATCTCTTTGTTATTGTTTGAAAGATTATGAAATAATTTGAAATATCTTACCAGGATCCGTTGAAAGTTTCCAAAACTAAAAGGCTCATGGTGGTCTACCATTTCTTTAACGGTATTTCAATAACTCGTACATCAATGAATTCGAATTCTGTTTTAAAAACCCAAACACAATCATGCAAGCAATATAAACTGTGCGAGTACGAGACCTTAATCGATCGACAATAATTATTTGAATCAGTAATTTGATTTAATTCATTAATATTAAATCTATCGACGACACATTGAGCCCAGCAGCCCTTGGTAAACTTGTGAACTCCGGACCCCCCCCCCCCCCCCCCCAACACACAAACGCACACACACCGCGAGTCATACAACGTTAGATGTTCTATATTGCAAATTAAATTTTATAAAAAAAACCACTCATCGGAAAGTTGAAATAATTATTATACAGACAGAACCACCGAATGAAATTTGTAAGAAGGTTGTGTGCCACGGTATTCAAATTGTACATTAGCGGCGTTGGATGCGATGTGCATTGTACATTAAAATATCGTCGGCTATTAACTTTATTGTTGTTTGAGGTAGTTTTCCCTACGAATAAACAAATTAAAGAATAAAGCAACATTTACTCACCTTGTGACCGGTGACATTGAAAATGCAAGATGCCATTTTTCTTTGGAAATCCCCGGATTATGTTCGAAGTACCCGGATGATAAATGCGCGTAGACAAAATTGAATTCTTCACGGTGAGGTAAAAATTCGAATTTTTATGTGTTTCCATATTACGAAATAAACCATCCAAAAACCTTCCAAAATGACCATTGTGACTTATGATTTAAAAATTTTAACTACATACATGGCAAAATTGGGAGAAATCGTCGAATTTCCGCGGTACCCTTGTTGCGTATTTTTATGTATTTTGACATATATGTGGTCAATGATTGTGGCACCTTTTAAATCTTTAAAATGCAACAGAACAAAAATTGTTAACAAGATACAGTAAGGATATGTCTTTAATTATTAGGCAATTAACAATTTACTATTAATCAAGGTTGCTTTGGCATACAAATTAAGCATGAATATTAGGGAACCCGGTTTGGTGTCCCCTTATTCTACAGGTCCCCTTAACATGTATATAAATTCACAGCCGGTGTCCCTAATGTTGAAACTCTGTATATATATATATATATATATATATATATATATATATATATTTTTTTTTTTTTTCGGAAAATGGAGAATTTTTAGGTTATGACCTCTTTATTTGACCTCTATGGAATTTTTCAAAATAGCTTGCTATCATATTAATTTCAAATTATAGCCTCCATATTCAGAAGAATTTTGTTTTCATTTTTCAATGTAACCACCACCCCCTTGCATGCGACTTTTCTATAGCTCATACATGGTCCAAGGAATTGCAATATGACAACTTTCTTGCACCTTTTCTACATTTACATAGTATTATTGTCATCGCTGGATTTGGAACAATTCTTTCGATTCCTAGTTTCATGTCATAGCACGACAGTGTATTGTATTGTGCATATAGTATATTGTGCGTTTGCATATGGCATAGTACTGCAAATTGAGTGGCATAAACAAAAGGGCGTGTTGCATGTGTCATAAAACTTTTTCTGGGCGCGTTGATGGACTTTTAAAATAGCCTTATCCATAGTACCTGACACCGTATGGTAGCGGGCTGTTTGAAAAAAACTCTACAGCGCGTTTGGAAAAGCCACAACGCTGTTGCACTGTCACACAACACACCGTTGCACTTGCACAACTTTACAAAACATTGCGCACTAGGTGAACTTACACACCACGCCTTGCACTAACAGGACTTCACATAAAGCGTTGTCGCTAACAGAACTTCACATAACGCGTTGTCGCTAACAGAACTTCATATAACGCGTGTCGCTAACAAGACTTCACATAACGCGTTGTCGCGCTAACAAAAATTCACAAAACGCGTTGTCGCTATTAGGACTTCACATAATGCGTTGTCGCTAACAGGACTTCACATAATGCATTGTCGCAAACAGGACTTCACATAATGCGTGTCGCTAACAGGACTTTACATAACACGTTTGTCGCGCTAACAGAACTTCACATAACAAGTCCTTGCGCTAACAGGCAGTTCCCCGTACCTCTGTTGCAGTGTGAATTAATTTGGATAAATAATATTTCCTATTCACGTATTGAACAGACAGAACAATATTGTGATGGCACCTATTAGAGATATACAGTCCTTATATTTGGAAGGAAGATCCTGAGATTGAGGAACAGTTAAACAAAATACTGTAAAATGTAGAACTTTTATACTAATTGACATTAAAAATATTTTTTAAAATTAAAATAAATACACATTACTGATTTATTTTTCATCTATCTACAGACATGCTTATAATGCATGGTTATATATTACTTCATTGCAGAAACAATTGTATTCAGTCATTATATTGAATACACAATTTATTCATTATAAAAATACCAAAATCTTAAAACAGTTGCTGGAATACACCATCTTTGATAGTTATCACAGAAAACAACACGGTCTTTCAAATCATACATATTCATTTATATTCAGTCATATTATAATTTATGTACCATAACTAAAAATGTAGTTCAGGACTGAAACAAGGTTATCACACGGTATATCCCAGTCTTTAACATGTGTGTATTAGATCAACAAACAAAAGTAAAGGGATATACCCAAGATATTCTTGCATTTTTGAATGGAGGTTTCATAATAAGTCAGCCACACTGTTTGTTCAATATGTCTACCAAACTCCCTCATATACTGTCATTAAATATCACATCTTGCAGATTTATAACATCCCTTCAGGGCGGTAGTTGATGAGGGGATGTTCTCCAGAGAATTACCACATTGTAAGCAGAGTTAACAGTGTCAAACCTACAGTCTCAAGACAGGAAGGGCCCTGGTCTGGCATCCAACACTTATCTCCCCTTTGAATTCCACATAGAGAGAATTTTTGTCATGTTTTGGCACCAATCTTATCTGCACATGTGTTAAAAGGCTCTATTTAAAATATGTTAGAACTCCTAGATTATGACGTTCGTTTTCATGGCACTGAACTCCAACAGTTTCCAGGCGGCCTTAGGGTCGAGTTCTTCTTGGTCTCGACATAGAGCCCATGTGTACGTCATCTTCACAATCTCTTCCTGGAAAACATAAGTCATACAATTTATAACATGTTGATCAGTGACAGCTCTGCAATCAGTTACAGCGATTTATGTGGACAACTGTGGAATCATTTTATTTGTAGGAGCCAATTTTTAGGATTGCCAATTTTTTAAAGGTGCGTTGAGATGTAAATTCATGCAATAGTTTCAATGTACAATGAATGAAGACTGTGTTTCATTATTCAATAGAGATGTTAATTTGTTGGTAAAGGAAAATTCCATCCCATAGAATGAACTTATTCCAAGATTTTGTCAACAATCAAGTCACTCCAGTTCTCTTATACAAGTAAGTGAATTACTTTGATTCATGCCTATGTTTTGCATTAATATGAATACTGAGTATACATAGACACTTACTGGATTACCAACAACCACTTCCTGTTTAAAATCCCGCCAGCATTCAATCTGATGGGCATGGAACTGGATAAGTAGTACTGGTCCCTGTTCCATAACCTGGCCACCGAGAACCTAAACAACAAGAGAACACAGTAATCAATCATCTCCTAACCACTGTAGGATTTATCTAAATCTCCTAACCACTGTAGGATTTATCTAAATTATAAATACAGCTGTATATAAAATCATATTTGATCTACATTTATATATGTTGATTTAATATACAAATAGATCAAAGGAATTACAGAGTGATGGTTTGTCATGCTACTGCACTAAAAGCAGAAATATTTGTTGTTATTTTGTTGATAACATTCATTAATGAAATTAATGTATAATACATGTATAACTATTTTTAAACAAAAAATTTGCAAATCCATTAAATTTAATATCCATGAATATTTCTCTTTCTGCAGTATATGTAAATACAATACTTACATCCACACGGCCAATATCAATAATCTGTGAGCACGGTTTGTATCTGGCCTCTATGTAAGGCTTAAGTATAGATGACGTCACATTGTAAGCCTGAAAAAAGATACTGCATTTTGGAGGAAAGTTGAGGTAATTATCCACATTGTACTATTATTTTTTTTATCAATTCTATGACTTACAGATTCGTGCATCCAGTCTTTTAAAACTTCTAAATCAGCTCTGATCATGGCCTTTATAGAGAAAAAAAAAGGATATTAAAATGAATGGAAAATAATATGTTATATATGTCATACATTATAGCATGAATATAAAGACTGAAAAGCTTACAAATTGATAAGTAGTACTTACTTCAATGTAATGTCAAGCAGATTAAAAATGTTACAATAATCAATTTATAACAAATTTGAAATCCAGTAATAAATGACTTTGTATGACTGGAAAATTTCACTACAAGTAATCATTGGTAGCAAATTACAATGATAATACCTCTAGTATGTTTGGTACAACAACGTTTTCACAGAATGTTGCGAATCCTTCTGGTGTAAATGATGGGTCATATTTATTGATTTCTGTCAAGGTTTCACTCAGAGTTGATGGTGTTAATACAGTACCTACAAACATAAAGACCCTCTTTAATTTGCAAGTCACAATCAAGAAATTTAAAAATACATGTATATATAAACATTACACAAGTTTCACAGTTAATCAGTAGTTGAAGTTCTAAGTCTGAATCAATGTTTTATGTAGAGCTTGACCTATATATTTTATATCGTATAACGTGTTATTTTTACTGCTGTGAATTTTTACAAATTTATAGGCAAACATATTGTTTTTTTAGATACGTCATGTAGCTTCAAATAACAGAATAAAGTAAATATTCAAGAGAAAGAGAAAGATTCAAGAGAAATCTAATGACCCAACTTGTAAATGTGATAGCAGCGAATACATCTTTATAGAAAGCTCCGTTGTTGTTGAGCGCCAAAACGCAGAATTGAAGTTTGATCCCTACCATTAAACACTCTGTCTTTTTTTAAACCAAAGTTTCGAAATCTAAATTAATGCATACCAACTTAATAGATAACCAAGATTTTTATTGACATCATTTGAGATGACAATTTATTGCATCAGGGACAACAATAGGACACAACACACCTGAACAATGCAAACACCCCAATTACATACCCATTTGTGGAGCTCATCCACTTTAAAATTACTCATCAAAGCAGTAGGGGGGGGTGTAAATATTTAAGTGTTTATTTATTCATTGCTGTGAATAATTTAGCGTTTAAATTTTACAGATTTATAAAACTTCAAGTATACAGTATGTCTTAATTAAGTTTAAATGTCTGACCTAGAGTTTGTATGTCTGACCTAGAGTTTGTATATCTAACCTAGAGTTTGTATGTCTAACCTAGAGTTTGTATGTCTCACCTAGAGTTTGTATGTCTCACCAAAACATTAAGTTTGTATATCTAATCTAGAGTTTGTATGTTTAACCTAGAGTTTGTATATCTAACCTAGAGTTTGTATGTCTGACCTAGAGTTTGTATGTCTAACCTAGAGTTTGTATGTCTGACCTAGAGTTTGTATGTCTAACCTAGAGTTTGTATGTCTGACCTAGAGTTTGTATGTCTGACCTAGAGTTTGAATGTCTAACCTAAAGTTTGTATGTCTGACCTAGAGTTTGTATGTCTAACCTAGAGTTTGTATGTCTAACCTAGAGTTTGTATATCTAACCTAAAGTTTGTATATCTAACCTAGAGTTTGTATGTCTGACCTAGAGTTTGTATATCTAACCTAGAGTTTGTATGTCTAACATAGAGTTTATATGTCTAACATAGAGTTTGTATGTCTAACATAGAGTTTGTATGTCTGACCTAGAGTTTGTATGTCTGACCTAGAGTTTGTATATCTAACCTAGAGTTTGTATATCTAATCTAGAGTTTGTATGTTTAACCTAGAGTTTGTATGTCTAACCTAGAGTTTGTATATCTAACCTAGAGTTTGTATATCTAACCTAGAGTTTGTATGTCTAACCTAGAGTTTGTATGTCTGACCTAGAGTTTGTATATCTAACCTAGAGTTTGTATGTCTAACCTAGAGTTTGTATGTCTGACCTAGAGTTTGTATGTCTAACCTAGAGTTTGTATGTCTAACCTAGAGTTTGTATATCTAACCTAGAGTTTGTATATCTAACCTAGAGTTTGTATGTCTAACATAGAGTTTGTATGTCTGACCTAGAGTTTGTATGTCTAACATAGAGTTTGTATGTCTAACATAGAGTTTGTATGTCTGACCTAGAGTTTGTATGTCTGTTTGTCTGACCTAGGGTTTGTATGTCTAACCAGAGTTTGTATGTTTCTTTGTCTTAGCAGAGTTTGTATGTCTAACCTAGAGTTTGTAAGTCTGACCTAGAGATTGTATGCCTTACCTAGAGCTTTTCCTATTAAATCTGTTACTGCTCGGGTGACTCTGATGGCAGGGTTGTCACTTTCATCATACTTCATTTTTAACTCAAACATTTCTGAAAAGAAGGGAATTATACTGTATAAGATGTGCTACACAATTCAAATCAGGGAAGGGAATAAAATTCATATAAGTTAAGATCTGTTACATTATTGAAATTGGGCCGAAAAAACATGTGCGCACACACACATACATGTATGTGATAAAACATTTTAAGTATATAGCATGAATATTCATAAAAAGATCTAATGGATTTACCAAGTTTGCATTCACATGGTTTGGACAGTTACTGCATCTCAGTACAAATTAAAATCATTGGTAAGTTAACCTGTTTACTTACTATTTAAATAAGCATTGTTTTCTTTAAAATTCTGCCAGCTCTGATAGAACTTCGAGTCCTTATGAAGTGTCACTCCTTTTGTTTCACTGTGTAAAGAAAATAAAGTTAACAACAAAACTTAAGCACTTAAAACAAAATCTGCCGAATAAAAATAGTAGAAGGCATTTGACTCCATGCAAACTGAATGCATTTATATTTTCCAATTTCATAAGACAACAGAAACTTTAAGAAGCTTCTCTCACTCATCCACTTTAATTTCTTTCTCCTCTTTCATAATGCTCCTTAATTCAGTTCTTTTCACCAGTTTTTCTGAATGAAGAAAAAAAAACTCATTGAAATGTACAAATAAATTTCTATAGCAATCTTCTTTCTTATCTATATGTTTAACTACAGCATGTAGAGATTACATTTCTTTATCAGAAATCATATTGACAATTTTGTGTGCAGATGGTGGGCATGTACTTAACATAGCACAACTGTTAAACATTACCTGGGGCTTTATATATCTTATGTCTGGAAAAGGCAAGCTCATCCAGTTCTTCTGAAACTGTTTTCACACCCTAAAACATAATGAACAAAGCACTTGAAATTTGACATAGGTAAACGCTGTTTAAGTAATATACAAAGAAAACCATTCTTTGACTATATTGTAAGCTATGAGCAGAGACATGTAACCATGTACATTAAAGCAAAGAGTAGCAGAAAATTTTATGAAACAGAGACAGTCTTTTTGTCAGTTTTACACTTTTATCAATATGTGTTAAGAATGAGTATATTCTCTGACATTCAATTGACTTTTTCTGTTCTATCTATTGTACATGTATACCAAGTTGTGTCAACAATAAGCAATGGTTTTACGTTTCAGGGAATGAACTCTGTACTTACCTCGGCCACCTTTTTCATTGGTTGAGACTTGGACAAGCTCTCTCCGGCACTGCTGAGTGTTTCCCTTGCTTTACCGGCCGTCTTACCCAGCTCCTCTGTAATCTCCTTACCCTTCTTACCAAACTCAGACTTACTGACTTCCTCTACTGTCTGAATAGTGAAAAAGGAAATCTTTTTATTTAGAAATGAAAACTGACTTACCTCAAAAATTAAAAGCTCTAAGAAATGCATGTTCAATTATGTGAACTAAGGGTCATAAAACTTGCAAAAACAGTGTTTAAATAAATACATTTTTGTTGAAAAAATACAATTTTTAAAAACTTGAAAAGTTCTTTGTAGACGTCATTGTGATATACTTACCTCCGAGACCTTTTCTTTTACATCCTCAAATGTTTTCTGGAAGACTGTGGAACTCTTCTTTGTTTCTTCTTGCACTTTTTTCTGAGATTGTTATGAAAAGATTGTGATCAATATAACAAAAAATATTTTAATAAACATTTGTATCATGGTGGTAAAATCTTATCCTGGCTAGTTTCATATTTTTAATACAAAATATTTTTTATTTTATTAGTTGTCTTATTCAGGATTGCTTGAATTATTGGGTATACCATATGGCATTGTTTTTATTATATACTTGCATGAAATAATGTAATTGATTCACAGTGTCCATAAGGTATGCTATATAATCAAATTGAATAGGCTTAAATTTTTTGATAGATGATAAAGTATTCAATATTTTATCTTGGACTTTTTCTTTAGCTATACATAGATATATTCAAAATTTTTTTCTTGGCATTTTTTTAGCTATACAAAGATAAATCCAAGAAAGGAAATAAATGACTTACAAACTTTTCTCTTGCTTTCAATAAAGCATCAGCTTCCTCTAATTTTTTTCTTTCATCTCTGAATTTCTTAAGATTCTCCTGTTAGAAAAATAATGCAATATTTTAAAATTGTCAAGTAAACAGTTCAAAAATGTTTATGTATCAAATAGTAGTTTGAATTATATCAATGGTATTCCACAATTCACACGAACACTTTTTCATTCCAAGTGATCCCTAAGGAATATTTTGCTCTTCCGAATATTGATTTGCTGCATTATAATATCACTTTTTAAAATTTTAACGCCACTGATTTAAAAATAAATGAATGCTGTTGTGTCATTTGATTTGTGAACTTTCAATTTGTCCATTTATCTAGTAGAATATATTTTTCTTGAGGGAATATCTTGTAAAGACTGGCGTCGGTGGAAAAAGTTACCTTTATTTCTTTGTTCTTTTTCAGGTCATCTTGTACTTGCTCAAAGAATTTTTGAAAAAAATTCTTTGGTTGTTGGCTTTCTGAGTAATTCCGACACTGAAAGAATAGAAAGATATTAAGTTTTTTTATTACATTTAAAACATTAAAGTGAAATTTAATATCAAGAACAATGAGGAGGTCAAAGGGAGAATTTGAGGTACACATATAAGATTTCATTGAAAATCACAATCAAATTTCTGATTCTTTTACACTGCAATATTGGGCACCATTTTGTTTAACAAAGTTCTCTTCATTACATTGTCTATATGGTCAACATTCAGTGTTCAACAATAACTTTTACTAGTCCACAGTAATTTTATTTCTCCATCAAATATTAATAAACATGACAAAGATAATTTGATTTACAAAATTGATTTATGAACATATAGCCAGTCTTGATCTTTCGCTGAAGAACCCTGTGATTGTCAAATTCGATCATACACTTGGACAGTCTAGGTATATGCTTTAAACAATTCAGACAGCTTCTTGCGTTTCATCATTGCAGCAATGTGTCCTATTTGTTTCAACATTTTACTCATTCAAAATTATTTGTTTTACACGACTACCATCCATGCTAGATGCTAAAATAAATTCAGGGTTTTCAAGTAAAATAATTACATTTGTATATCGATGATTTATTCAAATTTTATAGCAAAACTTTTTACTAGTTAAACCGGACTGATAAGGCACAATTTTTGTTAGTTAAACTTATTAAAATATATAAGTCTGTGACGACAGAACTAATGTTTACATTGAACCATGCCATTGAATATTTTGGTCTCTGCATTATTGAACTGTAGGATAATTAATTTTTATTTCATCTTATTTAATAGATTAGTTTGTTTTCATTATTTTATGTGTATTCCTTAGCTTAGATTAATTGTTTTGTTGACACTGACTGTGAACAGGAACAGAGCAATGAATCGCATTAGGAGGAGAGTGTTAGATAATACTATTACCGGTAATAGGTAGTGTGGGGAGCAAGGGGAGTAGTAATTTATAGTCTTTAGATTTATAGTCTGACCTTAGAAAAGTTCATGGGAAGTATAGGAGTAAGAGGAGTTATTAGGTATATATGTCCAGGTATTTAAAGAGGAATTGAGATGTTTTGGATTTTAGGTTTAGATTATTTATTTGGATTTTAACTTGAGTGCCTTTCATTCATTTATTTTGGATTTATTATTTTTTTGATTTTTATTTGGATTATATTTTATTCTACTTTTGGATTTTAATGAACATTTGTATCTTGTTGAACTGTGTCTATATCATGAGAAGAAATTACTACCGAAATATTATATTGGGATTTATTTTATGCTACCAAACATAAGGAAAAATGGATTTAAACTCAGAAACGGTACAAAATATTGTGGTACTGAGATTCTGCTCTCAACTCGAGAATAACACCATATACATACAAATTAGTATACCTGCTTGGCTTGTAACTGTGGTGTTTTGAATAGTGGCTCACTCAATCCTCTGTATTGAATGTTTCCCCAGATATGCTTCTGTCGATGTGGGACAATACAACGCTGACATTTCGTAAGCTACAAAAATTTTAGCCCAAAGTGAGAACAACAAATTCTTGACACAAAAATCACATCAGACAGGTAAAATATAAAACAAATGCTGAACTAAAAAGGTGTAAAAATTGAAAATGCAAAAAGATAACATTTTTACAATCATTGTAACGTTATAATGTCATGTTGCATAAGATTTATGAAAAAGCCTTCCAATCAATGATAAGTGAAAGAAATTAAGCCTGCATCGAGAAACAGATACAAAATGAAGATTAACTGTGTATCAATTAAATATATTTGACAATAACTTACTTGTAATACACAGTTTTTTCGACACACAATACCGGCAGCATGGGCCAAGGTCGACATTTTGGTTTGGTTCCCACGTTTTAACACTCTCGATCCCGATGCATATTTATACTGTCTGTAACTGTGTAATGTTGTCATTTTGCGCAATTTCTATCTTTTATGAAATATGACATAAAATATTTATTTACTCTGTCATTTTAGAGTTTGTGTTCGTATTTCATAGACTGGTCCTCTATCTCCATCGTAAGAATCAATCAGGCATTGCCAGTCTGCGTAATTCATTGAAATATGAATCGGGATCGAATAAGTTTAGAAAAGTGAAAGTAGAAAATGGCTTTCATCTCGCAACCGTTTTTGCGTCAAATTCGGAACCTGACCAGATTTACGGTAATGATTTTTCAAGACGCGCTTCAATAAATGTTGACAATCTTATCCTATATTGAACACGTATTGCTATGTTAGTTAAAACCCCGTTTATTATTTTTAAACATCAGCTGTTTTCCCAAGGTTGAACACGTATAATTTTGAAAAGCTAGTGTAATTTTCATTGCTGATTAAAAACTAGTTTAGGAATTGTTATTATTAACATCTTGTATAATATACATAATCATTAAAATGTGAAGATACAGTACACCTCAATTATAGTGAAGTCCAAGGACCCAATGGATTTACTTCGTTATATACATGTATCCATAATTTCGTACTACGAATATCGAGTTCGCAATATATATGACTACAACATGTGCTCGTTAAGACATTAAAACCCAGAAAATCATTGAATTGCAATTTGAAAGATTTATGTGGAAATAATTTATTTTCAAACGTAATTTCAGTTGACATTGTTAACTCTTAAAACTATAATATATACAATTCGTTATAAAAGATGTAATTTAAAGAACTAGGCTATATGATAAGTGCCTAAAATGGCCCCTAGAATGAACGTCATTTTTTTACTGTACTGTTATGATTTCTTTGTACATATGTTTATGTGAAGTTTTTATATAATTTTCATTTAAATGCCCTTAATTCTGAAATATGACATAAAGTTGACTTTTCTCACCTGTATTGCATTTTTTGCCTTAACGGCTCATTTTAAGGTAGTTTTTCTTTCAGCAAACATGAGCACAGGCTTGAACAAACAAAATATTTTTATCAAAGATTCATCTATCCAAGACTAATAACTGACAGAAAGATTTTGCTTGTTCAACGCTGGGCTCTATATTTCCCACTCAAAAAAGGATAAGAAAATGCACACATATGACTGATTTTGATTATATTCTAAATACCTGGTATAGCGTCACTTCTGATGTCATACACTGCCAGTGAGTAAAATAAAATGAAATAAATAGATGAAAAATAAATTTTATACCAACTTTTCTACAAAATAATTTGATATACCTTAAACACTTTAAAAAAGTTAATCATGGGCACCAAATTTGACTTTTATCACATATAGTCCTTTCGTTTTATTTTTTGACAGGATTCAAATCAATTTGCTATATCTGCAAAGATCGACATATATCCAAGTTTTAATTATTATAACTGTATTTTTTTAATGAGGATTGTTATAATTTTTTTTTTTTATCTGTGTTTACATGCTCATTTGCACAAATTAAACTGTATTACTTTATTTCATGTTATCATATTTGGTAATAATATTTACATCTGTTTGTTATCACATATTGCATTGAAGGTAAAGTCAAAGGCTCAAGTGAGCTTTTCTGATCAAAATTTGTCCATTCTCTGTTGATTCCAAAGACTGCCGCTAGCTGATTAGAATTATGATCATTGTTCATCAGGTGAGCGATGTGGCCCCTTGGCCTTTTTGTTTATAAATAATTTCAATAATTTTATCTGATATTGCATGTCAAACAAATTTACTAGCATGTAGTGTTTATATTGGTTACATATTCCATTTTGTCACCAATAAAAAATAACAGCTTGGGACTTTGATTTGGTTTTGTATCATTTCAGGGTTCACAATGCAAAGCATTTCACACCAATCAGAAGCTGACAGCTGCAGTAAGTATGATGTTAAAAAGTGCTTGAAAGTTTTTCAAACAAGTAATACAACAGTTATTAAGTTTTACAGGTTTCAATTGCCATTCAATGAATGGTAAAGTTTATATACTCATGTATGAATGTATTTCAGAAGTGGAACATCGGTAAAATCAACCATGTTGCTATTGCAACCCCAGACATTGAAAAGGCAGCCTCCATGTTCAGAGATGTCCTTGGGGCCAAAGTCAGTGAAAAACATGTAAGTCATTTCACAGGACATGAACAAAGAAACCTACAACACCAATAAACAAGTTAAGTTTTAGATATAACCAACACAAGTGCAGCATTTGTTGATTGATTCTCTATTCATCATGATACCTTATAGATAAATTACTTGAGCTGTGTGCTTAGTCCTGGGCAAATCTCTGAACACAAGTCATCTGTATCTTAAATGTACATATATATTTTTAAAGTTATATTAGATTATTTCCAATATTGATTTTAGCCTCAACCAGATCATGGGGTTTACACAGTATTTGTGGAGCTTGGGGAAACAAAAATAGAGGTAAGGAAAGTGAAGAGAAGTTCAAGAGTAGCAAACATTTCATTGACAATCTTCTCACACTAAATTTAATGTTCCAATTTTTGCTATTACAGCTCTTAAATCCTCTTGGAGACAAAAGTCCCATTCAAAACTTTTTGGACAAAAACAAAAGTGGAGGCATGCATCATATTTGCATTGAGGTACAGTATTTCAATTTTCGAAAGAAATTTTCTATCTAAAGTAGAATTGATTTCAATCAAGATTGACATTAAATTTCTTTGAGCATCGTACACTTTGAGTTTGATTCCTTTTTATTGCTTTTTTAAAATTTTTTTTATATTTTATGTTTGAACAGGTTGACAACATTAATGAGGCAATGAAAGACCTCAAATCTAAAGGTATCAGACTTCTGAGTGAAGAATCAAAGATTGGGGCTCATGGCAAACCAGTGGTATTCCTGCATCCCAAGGATTGTAATGGTGTTCTAGTAGAACTGGAGCAAGTGTGAAGATTTGGACACATATTTTCCCCTGAAATGCTCAGATAAAAGAACACCTTTACCTATTTCTTTCAAAGGAACTTAAAAGTGTTAAAATTGAGAATTACATCAGACAAAACTGTTTTTTATTTAGCCTTTAAATCTTCTTGAACAGTGTAAAATCTGCATTTGGTGTTACTTATTCTATTTGATTTTAGATTTTCACTGTTTCACAGTTTTCACTGTTGGAGGTTTGCTTTTTTGTGTAAGTGCATTGAAATGCTTGGTCTAATACTGGTATATTTAGAAGTATATTGCACTATAATCTCTGATTTAATTAGGCTTATACACATAGATACATTTTATATAGTGGATTTAGATTTGTTATACACTAGGACATTATTAAGAGAATGTGATACACATAAATTATACAGTACATAGAGGTAGTAGTTTCGTAATAACGAAATAAATAAAGGCTGACTTAGTACCAGGTAAAATTAACAATAACAGTTATTTTGTTGCCAGAACCTTGTCCTAAGCATGTTCTTTAGGTTTTTTCACCTGTGCATTTTGTTTGATAGATTAAAAACATGTAATGATATAAATACATATAATGATTGCTTATTTGAAAAACTGTATCTTTGTGAAGCATTTTTATGAAATAAACTTGCTTTGACAATACAGTTCCCAAGAGTTGTAATTTTACTACTGAGAGAAACTAAAATATTCTTTGGGTGACAAATCCAATGAGAGAAATTTTAGAGTTGATACTCATGCAACCACAGGATTGGAAGTTCTGTATCTGGTATGTTTTATTGTTTATATTTACATCTTTCTTTTAACAAATTAATAAATTTATCGTAAAAATTAAGGAAAAATAACTGTTAATGTACATCAATACATTAGCTAAAAGAAACAGCCAAATCGCCTCCTATGGGAATTTGATTCTGACATCATCACGATTATTTCGTGCAGTCCGTGATTTTTCGTAGGTCGCTGTAGGTTTCGACCTATCGATAAACGGGCGTGTAGATTTCAATCCTGTCAGTTTCTATAGAGCTATAAATTAAACCATACAATTGCTGAAAATTATGTAAATATAAGTAATAAGAAATCCTTCTTTCATAAAGCCCTTCGAGCTTTATTAGATTTGATCACTCCCGATCGTATTCGATCTCCTCATAATACTCAAAGATTCTTTATTCTAATTATTTTATTTTAAATTTAATTATTTTAATTAATTCTATTTCTATTTTTAGCAACTTAAGTCAACATTTTAAAAAAAATACTTGAAGCCATTGATATAAAGACTACCAATAAAATTCATCGAATCATATTGGGAAATAACATGCTGGTATTCATAAAAGTTCTTTTTAACTTTCAATAGAAATAGCTAGATACATATACAAAACTCGGAGATCTTCATAACATTTTATTTATATCATCAGAAGAGGGCACAGAGTATTTTGATAGATTTATTATTTGATCAATGCAATAATATGTACAAGACATGAAAATATGTCTTGTACATACATGTAAGTCTCGTATTAATGATTAGTTTTTGGCAGCAAGCCAGACCTCATTATGCCTATTAATCATAGAGTTAGGACCGTCATATCCGGCCGTGTAGAAATGGTCTCCATAATACAGACTGCTGTCGTTGATTTCATTCTTCAGTTCTGCCACTTTGTTCAGGTTCATCATGTGATTAGTGAACCCACCAAACGATCTAAAAATGAAAATATTCAAAGCTTTCAGATTTACTATTTCAATTCCTACTCCGAAGATTGAGCAGTTTGGACATTTTACTCTCGGAGTTAACTAAATGGCCCCTATGCCTGGCATCTACAATGAAATGTAACGGTACATAATGTTCAATATTTACTCATTCAATCCCTATGCAGACGATTGAAATTACTTGCCAATGGATAGTTTACTGACATTTGGAGTTAACCCAGCAGGTATACACCGTCTACAGGCGGGGACGTCAGTGACGTAGCGTAAATGTTTGCTGGATATTTAAAGAAATGTCTGTCCTTCGTTTTGAATTTCAGCAGCATTAACGAACTGTTTGTAAAGCTTTAAATAATAGTTCAGAAAATGGACACAAATTCCAGATAATGATACTCCACATTTATTCCTATGAATACATGTACATTGATATCGTATGACCATCATTTGAACGTGTACACATCTACCAAATTAAACTGATCGTGCATGAAGGAAATATAAGTGTTCTGGCCTCAAGATCATGAAGCAATTTCAGACTTAAGTCAAAATTTCAGTCAGTCATTAGATGATTGTTTATCATAAAATGACAATTGAAATTTGTAATTAACAACATAATACCAAGACATATTTAATGGCATTTCAATTTTGTCAGTGTTTTCAATTTAGAGCCATTAAGACAATGTACAATTTTCGACTTAAGTCTAAGATTGCTTTATGATCCTGGGGCCTGATTTCACACGCTTCAAGACTACAACATTTTACCTCTTGTGAACGTCATTGAGACGTCAAAAACATTTTATAATTCCATAAAGATTTGTTGAATTTTCATTCCTTATTTATGCAAAAATATTAGTTGGACTGTTGACCCACAGTGCATGGTGCTTTGCTATATGGCAGTGTTTTTTATAACAAGACGTCATGTGCCTTAGATTTACCTTCGTAATTATTTAAGGAACGAATTCAATAGCTACCCAATTTATACTTATATAAAATGGGTTGGGACAGTTTACGCATTATAAACCGCGAAGCCAATCAGATGGCACGTTACAAACAAAATATTAAAATATAGTTGCATTGACAGTCACGGGGTTGGTAGGTATTAAAAGAAAGTGCGTGATATATAAATATAAAATATATCACCTCTTGATAACTTGGAACTTTGGGTATTTCTTTAAAGGACTCAACTGTTACATTATATATTTGTTTCTGATAAATTAAGGCAAACTCTTCTGCAAAATTCGTTCACACACGCCCAGCCCCGCATAATTTACATATGTAGACAGGGACACAAAGGTACCATATTAGACACCAGCCGACCATGTATATGTTTTCTTTACTTATGTAGTAGACTTACTTGACGTAGACGTCCATGGCAGGGAGCATGGTGATGTACGCGGTGGGATCGGTCGGGGACGGGGGGTAGGGTTGCATGTTGCGGGGGATCATGAAATGCATCTCCCTCACAGTCTCCTGGTTATTCTCCCCCACCCCAGGGGTAAAGGACCTCAGCACAGGGGCTGTCATCGGGATCTTCATTCCTTCATAAAACATTAAAAAAGAAAGTTACACATACGAGGGCTGTTCAATATGTAATGTGTATTGTAGCACAGTGCAGTAATCTTTGCGCGATTACTTTGTGGATGATGATACTTGAATAGCTCGCATGATCTATTCAATACCTATCAAACGGTATAAAGACGAGCCTTCAGCTCCACATAGTTTTAAACTTATAGTCATTTCAATAGAGCCAGTGGTTGACCACTGTACAGTTGTAAAAATGGTAGGGAAACGGGTTG
>CM065923.1:49515804-49540804 GCA_033439105.1 Magallana nippona | reverse complement strand
TTTTTTTTTACACTTTTTACACTTAAATTAGTTTACATGCACATTTGTTTATCCAGTCTTGTTTTAGCAAGTTTCTTGACTGTTGAATACTTTGTTTCTTGTTTTCCATACCTTGATGCCGCTTAGAAGCTTAATTGGATCTGTCAATTAAACAATCATCTTAATTTAAATTTAATTAATTAAAACTAATGACCTTGCATGCGTTGATTAGTGATCGTTAAGAATTTTTTTTTATGAACACGTCTTAAGTTTTTAATTGGGTTTCATTATAAATGATTATTTAATTTCATTGACTATCAAAAGGTCCTATCAAGAAAAGAATCAATCATTTAATTGATCGTTGAGGACATATTTACATTGGTCATACTCATAATATAATTATAACTAAATTTAATGTGCTATATTTGTGTACTGTTCATAAAATCATCAGTTTAGAAAAAAAAACCGGTTTATTTGCCTAAATAGAATATATCAGAAAAAATATTCTATATAATATGAAAAATAGATTGATCAATCATAATACATTAACTTCATTTGCTGATTTCAAATTAATTTAAAAAATAAATAATTCAAACTGTGTTGGAGAGCATCGTAAATGTAAAAATATGAAATAAAAACTCATAAAATAAAAAAAATGAATACATAATATAAACTGTTTTGTTAAATGAACAATAAGAATTTTTTTTTGGCCTTAATCAGAGACATAATAGTTATTTATGTCTCTGGCCGTAATACAGATTAAAAAATATAGGGGGCGAGTTGTCTTCAGTGGTGGCGAGTTGTCCTAAATTGGGGGCGAGTTGTCTTCAGTTGTACTGGGGGTGAGTTGTCTTGGGGGCGAGTTGTCCTGATTCCATGTGACCGACCAAAATGGCCGCCTAATGCATGTCGAAAGTACAGTTTCGGATCAAAATACGATGACCGCTGACCGCATTAGACAGGTGACCGCTCTTTAGAGGGCAATCATATAGGATTTTTAATCGGGAGGAAGTAAAATGACCGCATACGAAAGGTGACTGCTTAATGGGGGTGACCGCTTTGGCAGTTTTGACTGTATTTCAATTGCGATTCGCAACAAGGAATCTGATTGGTGCATTTTTGTAGACCCACCCACTTGCATCAAGTTCATGTTGAGAACATGAATCTAACACGTGGAAACAAATGTCGGAGAAAGAAAACTTATAATAAAGTTGTGCTCGCAAGTTAAAAATTACAGAGTTCATTGGAGAACAAATGGGGCGATGTCTATGTACATGTGTAAATGATATTGGAGAAAAAAATACAAAGAAAAGTTCTCTATAAGCTAGGGCCCATATAATTTATAGTCACAGGTTGTTCTTTGCTCGTCGAATAACGTTATTCAGTTTATTGTGAAGAAATTTGTCAGAAACTGTTTTGTGAACAAATATAGGTTATGTTACCGTTCATAATGTACCAAATGTGGAATATCGCATAAATTAAACAGACTGTAATAGTGCTATTTTTTTCCTCACAAAAAGCTTTCTGCAAAATGTAGATCTACGGGAAAATGATTCGGGTCCGTAGGACACCGATTAAACATTATCTCTAGATTCGGGTTGACACACCGTGAAATCCATTAGACATTTAACAGCATATATGTCTTCACTTATTTACTTCCTATGTACTGAAAATCTTTGAAACATGTTATCAGCTCCATAAAATTAAGAAGTGTTGTTTGTTTATGTAAATGTGAAACTGTGTAAAATGCCGTCTCGATCTGCACGTGAATTTAAAAATCCGAGGTCAGTTAAGTATGTTTAAAAGAAGGTCAGCGACAAGTAAAGCGTCATCATCAATAGTAAATATTTTCTGATGAATGTTGAGGTAAACTAATGTTCCTACAGATAGAGTGAGTTACAAAGTAAGGTTAATCACAGATCAGTCCCAACAAGTTTGTGCTGTAAATGTAAAGTTTTGTGTGTGTTTGAAGTTACATGCACACTTGTAATAAGTAAAGTGTGCCATTGATTGATTAAAGTTAAAAAAAATACAAATGTATGTAATATTTTATTTTCAGTATATGTTGTGAATTCTTTGGAATAAGCTACAATAAAATAAAAAATTGCCGCGTAAAAATGATTCAATTTATCGTTGTAGCACTATGCTGAAAAATGAAATGGGGATAATGTTTAAAATACATGTATCTATGGACGATAGTGTGTTTTTGTGTACACCATAAAAAAAGCGATCATTGTGAAGACATTTGGTCAACTATTGCAGTGATTTTATTTTAGCTTTTGCAGTCCTGATACAAAGTTAAACGTCACAACTGGCAGTTGGTGAATAAATTATCATACCGCTTTAGAGTGGACAGGTACCAAATCAGCCAATTCAAAACGCTTCTTTTATAAACTGCAACCTGTGATTCGACCTGTTTAAATGTTACTTCAAATAGTGTCATCATTCAACGCATCGCTTCATCAGCCGAAGTGTATACATACATGCTAGATTTGCGATAATAACACAACAATACAGAGATGATTATTTTACTGCCGTGTATTTGTGATCAGTGAGAGGTAGATCTAGAAGATATTCCAGTTTTTACTTCGTTACATTCAGACAAGAAATGGATTTCAACATTACCTACCTAAAATATCTGATTTCCCTTATCCTGAACTTTAGTCTTTTTGTGGTCTATTACTTAACTAGTTTGGTTTTTGAGATATTTCATTAGATTCTTGGTCATATCATAATTATTGGGAGGAAAATTGACGTGTTAGATTTGACAAGTGTCTGTAAAGATTTACTTTGTCTGAGCGCAAAATCATCTGGACACAGACAGCAAGCAAATAAGTGTAAATGTTGAGCCCTTTGAATGATTTATATGGAGTCAATATTTGCAAGCCATGAGTATTTTCAGTACTTTGATTTAGATGAATGGTTACCAGATTTTGAAGAGTTTGGGTTGCTTTTTGAACCCCCAGTATGTTCAGTACTTTAATTTTGCTGATTTAATGAATGCGGACAAGATGTTGAAGAATGAAGAATTATGAACCCCCAGTATGTTCAGTGCTTTAAATGGATGCTATTTCAGGTCTTGGAGAGTTTGGGATGCTTTATGAACCAAGAGTATGTTTTGATTTATAGTTTGATTTTGCTGATTTAGATGAATGCGGACCTGTTGTTGGAGAGTTTGGGTCGATTCGGCGCCTTCCAGGTGCTGTTCTTCCTGTGCCTGTCTTTTATCTACATGAGGGGGGCGTGGCCGGTGATGGGGATTCTGTTTCTGGGAGGGGATCCTGGCCATCACTGTCAGGTATGTCCCCTTGTAATATTAAATTTAAAGAATACTGACAAGTTAAACTTTAATTTGTGATAACTTTTCCCATGAATTACCAATGATACATCGGTTCATGATAACTTTATTTCAAATTGAAAATGAAAGCTTTACACTTTCAAAAATCTTTAAAGGAAAATAAAATGTTATAAAAACAGTTGACAGCATTATTGATTTGATTGACTCTGATGAAAATTTTCTTTAAGAAGTGCTTTGATTAATGTAGTACAAGTTTTATCGTAGTTCAGGTATGTTTGACAGATACTTTAAAAGTCATATCATACCTGATCTTTGTGTATGCCTCTATTTCATTCATCATCATCATGAAGAATCGATATTTAATAATACTGGCTAATAGTTATCATTTGAAATCTGTCTCTTTTCAGGTACCTGTCAATGAATCCATCTCTGATGTCATTCCTGTGGACTCAAGTGGAAATTATGAGAAGTGTCAGATGAAGTCCCTTCTGACCAATCAGACGATGCCGTGCTCTAATGGTTGGACGTATGGAAATGAATTCGACTCCACCATTCTGACAGAGGTACCTGCACAGAAGAACTTCTAATGAATAAATATTGGTACTCCATTATAAATGGAGGCCTCAGTTTTCCAAATGATGTTTTCCTTGCCTTTTATGATATGTATTACCCCTATAGTTCAGTAGATCTTTGTTGACTACACATGAAAGCCTAAAAAGGGACCCAATAACCTAGTATATATATAAATGGTAAGACATTACCCCATGTCAATGTTCAAACACTTCCATTAAATGATGACTATCCAGGGAATGACAAATTACTTTCATTACATCTCTAACTCTGTAGGACTTGATGTGAGATGACATTTTGATGATGATTTTCATTATATCTCTAACTCTGTAGGACTTGATGTGAGATGACATTTTGATGATGATTTTCATTATATCTCTAACTCTGTAGGACTTGATGTGAGATGACATTTTGATGATGATTTTCATTACATCTCTAACTCTGTAGGACTTGATGTGAGATGACATTTTGATGATGATTTTCATTACATCTCTAACTCTGTAGGACTTGATGTGAGATGACATTTTGATGATGATTTTCATTACATCTCTAACTCTGTAGGACTTGATGTGAGATGACATTTTGATGATGATTTTCATTATATCTCTAACTCTGTAGGACTTGATGTGAGATGACATTTTGATAATGATTTTCATTACATCTCTAACTCTGTAAGACTTGATGTGAGATGACATTTTGATGATGATTTTCATTATATCTCTAACTCTGTAGGACTTGATGTGAGATGACATTTTGATAATGATTTTCATTACATCTCTAACTCTGTAAGACTTGATGTGAGATGACATTTTGATGATGATTTTCATTACATCTCTAACTCTGTAGGACTTGATGTGAGATGACATTTTGATGATGATTTTCATTATATCTCTAACTCTGTAGGACTTGATGTGAGATGACATTTTGATGATGATTTTCATTATATCTCTAACTCTGTAGGACTTGATGTGAGATGACATTTTGATGATGATTTTCATTACATCTCTAACTCTGTAGGACTTGATGTGAGATGACATTTTGATGATGATTTTCATTATATCTCTAACTCTGTAGGACTTGATGTGAGATGACATTTTGATGATGATTTTCATTATATCTCTAACTGTAGGACTTGATGTGAGATGACATTTTGATGATGATTTTCATTATATCTCTAACTCTGTAGGACTTGATGTGAGATGACATTTTGATGATGATTTTCATTATATCTCTAACTCTGTAGGACTTGATGTGAGATGACATTTTGATGATGATTTTCCTGACTGTATTCTACATGCTTGACCTGCTTTCATTGAGATTTGGTATATTAGACGATAGACTGTACATTACATGCTTATTCCTACAGTGGGATTTGGTGTGTAATGACAACTTCATGGTTGACCTTTCTTCAACAATCTACATGGTGGGAAACACAGTTGGGGCCCTTTGTCTCACTCCCTTCTCAGACAAGTTTGGGAGGAAGTGGGTCATCCTGTCATTTCTATGGATACAAGGCGCCATCGGCATAGCAACAGCTTTTTCAAGCAATTATATCATGTTCACAGTGCTGAGATTTTTCATAGGTCTACTGAATATGGTAAGTGTGCTGTCTCAATGTCAGTAATGTTTGCCTTTATGATTCGTAATAGTTCAAAGCTTCTTAAAGTGTGAATTTACTCAGCTGTTTTATTAAGGACGAGTTTGATGCATACGTGCTTGTGATTTTATGTGACATGCGTTGGCTTTTGTTTTTACAGCCGATTGCCTTGACAACATATGTCATGGTTACAGAAATGTTTCCAGCATCCAGTCGTTCTTTTCCGTCCGTGGGGATTAACTGTTCTTGGGGGGTGGGGTTAGTTTTACTGGCTGTCCTAGGATACTTCATACGAGACTGGAGGACACTTCAGATCGTTATTTCTGTGCCAAATTTTCTCACAGTCATATATGCTTGGTATGTCAATGATGATTTTTCAGCATCTCACTGTTTTCTTTTCAATAATTAAACAAGTGCATTTTATGATTATTGTATTTAGTTTTCAATTATGATAAAATCCCCAATGCATGATAAGTGTTTAGATAGCAAATACTTTTTTGTTATCATGGTACATGTATATGATCTGATCATCAATAAGGATCCTGGACTGATTTCAGGTTTTTACCAGAATCCATTCCATGGCTTATAGCAAACAAGAAGTACAAACAAGCCAAAACTGTTGCCAAATTTGCAGCCAAAGTGAATGGGAAGAATATTCCAGCTGAACTTCTGGTTGTTCCAGTTCAAGAAATGAGTGAGGCACCAGGAGCTGGTCAAAGTCAGGAAGGTCTCTTGAATGTCAAGGTTACAAAGAAGTACACTGTCCTTGACCTCTTCAAAACACCCAGATTGAGGAGATACACTCTCATTATGTTTTATCTTTGGTGAGAATTTCATCCAAATACAATCGATGATATATTTGTAATTTGATATCATTGTTTATGTCAGCATACATCTAAATACCGTATATCCGGTTTTTTTTTGTGTGTCACAAAATTTGCGAAAATGGGGAAAATCTGTAACATTTTTAATTTACGTCAGTCATTTTTTGATAAGATTCTTATAGAAAATGATGCAGGATATAATTTCTGTGTAGTCAATTATTTGCGATTTGAAAGAGATCGCAAAAAAAGCAAAAATTAGATTATCACGAAAATTACCAGATATACGGTAATTTCTTTTAAAAACTTATGCAGTTAAGATGGTTGTGCTATTCAAATAAAATGACAGTAGAAAATAGGGTTGTCTGTTTTGTTCAACAGGACAGCGGACAGTGTCTGTTACTTTGGGATCCTATTTGCCACACCTCAACTCCATGGGAACCAATTCCTAAATATTGGCATTAGTGGCATTGTGGAAATCCCAGCCCTTATCATCTGTATGTTTATTATCAATAGGTAAGATTTCTTTAGCAGTGGGTCAAAATATCAAGGTATGATAATCTTTCATCTTGTAAATTAGTTTAACCGGTACATTTGTGTAAAGATTTTATTTGTCCATTTCTCAAAACCTTCATCTGGAATATTTATATTCCCCCCAAATTTAAGATTCTGGACATACTTTATTTTCCTTGTCTTATTTTCAGTACTTTTTGTGATGTTATTTTAATGGAAATTCCAAAGTTTAGCATTGTAATTTTAAGGGTTGGCAGGAGAAGGCCCCTCATCTTTTTCTTGCTACTCTCGGGCATCATGAACATCATCACCATATTTATTCCAACTAAGACAGGTATATAGCTCATTCTCATCAACTGACTAATTTCCTAGTGTTCTGTAAACATATAAGATTAGCTGTATAATCTGATTAGCTCTTTTGGCAGAGAGCAGCTTCCACTAAATCAAATACATTGCCAATTGTTATGAATATGTATATATATCTATCAGCCTTTCAGTTAAGAAGGGCACTAAATCAAATTTACGCTAACTTACCAGTATTTAAAATCTCTGCCAAGTATCATACACGCTAAATATAATATGTTTATAGAAATTGAAAGAAAACAAGACTATGTAATGATTTGATGTCAAATTGTAATACATTGTAAATTGTAATACATGTAATAATATGTTATTGAGCGGAGTAACAGAATGATCTTTTTGGAAATGTTGTAGATTCTGGCATGGACCTGGTCTGGTTACAGATTACAGCGGCCATGATCGGGAAGTTTGGAATTACTGGAGCCTACTCCCTGTCATATCTGTACTCGTCTGAAATCTTCCCCACGGTCGTCAGGTGAGAGAGAGAGAGAGGGAGAGAGAGAGAGAGTATACATATAGTTTGCACATTGATTTTACATAAATACAAAATGTATGATTTAATACCTTCTTGAAATATAAGCGATATTTGGGCAAGGGGAAGAAAACATGATAAAGGGCAAGGCTTGCTGTCGACCTGAGCCCAAATAACACCTATATATCAAGACAGTAAACATGTATTTTGTTTATTCTGCAACATAATGTCACAAAGGAAGCCTCAAATGAGCTATTTTTGATAAATTTTGGTGCATATCTACAGTTGAAACCATGGCACCATGGTGTAAACGAAGCAAAAAGATGACATCACAATGCATTGAATGTCGGATAAATGCATGAGGCTGTGTTGCGGCATTGACAAAATATATCATTGGTTTATTGGTTTACCTCTATTAGGTCTTATATTGGTATTATTGGTATATATGCAGGATAAAAAATAAAATTCTGATTCTGATTTTGTTTGTTTTCAGAAACCATGCAGTAGGACTTTCCTCTTTCTTTGAAAACTTAGGTGGAATTTCTGCACCTTTAATTGTATATGCAGTAAGTTTATTAATAAGAGTAATGACCCTTTGTATCAATTTGTTCATTGATATTTGGTGTCTTTGTACTCTGTTTGACTATTTACTTTAGTTTAATCATTATAAGCAAAATCAGAGTAGATCTGCTCAAGAATATAATAAATAATTAAAGTGTTAAACACAGAACCAAAAGCCTGGATTTCTTCATATTGCATTTTAATGACTTTCTTCTTACATTTCATGACGTGATGATATGAATATAAATCAAACGTTTACTACAAAATTTATCCAAGTGCTTTTGAAATTTCTGGTATTTTGCCTTTTAAAAAAAACTTATATATTAACATTTTTTAATGCAGCAACATAGGTGTGTCATCTTGTCGACTTGTCTTATGAATATCAAACTTTTTCCCTGACTTCAGACGAGTGGGACCTTGACCTACATTCCCCTGGTGCTGTTTGGGGTCATCATGGTAATAGGAGGGACCATGGCCTGTTTCCTGCCGGAGACCCACAAAAAGCCCCTCCCGGAGACCATCGAAGAAATCGAAAACAGGACCAAGGAATCTGCCACTGTGACAGAAAATACACACCTTTGACCAAGGTCAAGGTCATTCATTTAAAGTTTTAAGGTCACATGAAGTTATTAAGACAATAGGTCATGTAAGTGGGGATTATTTCCTTTTGCACTCTTGTTATAGTGATCACCAATGTGACCAATGGAAATTTGTTTTATCGTTTTATCGGGATCTTTTAAGGCAGACATATCATAGTTTGGTTTGCTGTATATTTTTGATAGAATTTAAATGTAATTAGGGTGCATTATTTTGTTATTGCTTCTGTTATTGGTGTATGTATCAGCATGTAAACATTTGGATCTCAGGATACCCTGTAAAACTTACTACATGTATATACATGTATTTTGATCTGTGATAGTTGTAATCATTTGTTTCTCCTTTTAAAAAGTGGTATGGGACACCTCTATATTGTGACGTACTTCCTATCAGGCCAAAATAAAATTATTGTTTGTTTGGAATTGCCTCCCGCGTCATTGAAATCATTGAAATACCCCCCCTCCCCCCCCCCCCCCCCCCCCCCCCCGCTGATAAAATTTTATTAGCCAAAAATGAAGAACTTTTTTTAAATATGGAGAATTTTATTTTTTACCAATATTTAATTAGTTAAACTTCAAGCTTAAAAAATTGAAGAAAAAAAAAAATTCCCTCCCTTCCCCGTGGGAAACTTCCAGGCGGCAATTCCAAACAAACATTTTTTTTAAGGATGGCCTCAAAATGCACAATAAAATCAAGTAAAATTTTATAATTTTTTTCTTTACCAATATTGTTACCTAACAGTGTAGCGCAATGGGTTAGCGTGCTAATTATGGATCTGTAAGTCATTAGTTCAAATCCCGCAGGGGCTTTTTATAATTTTTACATTTCCAACAATCTTTAAAACCCATTTTTTGTTCAAATATTGCAAAATTTGAAATTTCTAAAAGGCGAGAGTATATGATTATAACATGCTTTTATCCACATTAATAATGACAGGTGTCCCATACCACCTTATTATGTTATCATCTGTTTGTTCACCTTTTGCTCATATTTGAAATTCAGGTATGGAACAAATGTATGGAAAATTTTCCTGGAAAGATAATAAGTAGAACAAATAGAAACTACTCACATCCAAAATCAAGTTGCTTTTTTTAGGTAATTCTACTCTGTGGAGAGAAACATCCTATTTAATCATCACATGTTCTTGTCGGGATTCATGATGCATGATGAAACTCATTATGTGATCTGGGTATTGTGAAATCTGAACCAAATTATCGGTTTGATAATCTATGTTTTCTTTTCATTCCGAGTGTCTTTGTTATCATTTTCAGCTTTTTGTGATCTCATATTACAATCACTTAGATGTTATCAGATTGTTGGGTTTATTTTGTATTGTAATTGTAAACACAATGTACAATATCAATATCGCTGATTTTGTTATTAAATAACAAGAGGCCCATGGGCCACATCGCTCACCGGAGCAACAATAGACATAATAAAATCAGCTTCATGGAGTCATATACAAAATATCTTAACAATGTCGTATAATAGATCCTGTATAGAAAAAAATTCCCCTGCATATTCTTATGTTTATCATTGAGCTCCTTTGTAAAGGATGTTTTTACAGTCATATCACTTATTATACCCCCGCTCGAAAGGAGAAGGGGGTACACCGTTTTACCCTTGTGTGTCTGTCTGTCCTTCTGTCTGTCTGTCCGTAACAAAAATTTCTGTCGCATTTTTCTCAGTAACTATTCATTGCAGATGCTTGAAATTTAAACACACTATTTGTTTAGACATGCCATATTGTGGGATATATTTTTGTACAAATCGGATGTCAACTTCCTTTTAAATGACAACTTTGTTTATTTTTAGCCTAAATTTTCAAACAAATTTTTGTCAAAGATTTCTCAGCAACTATTTATTGCAGATGCTTAAAATTTTAACACACTATTTGTTTAGGCAAGCCATACATTGGGGTCTATTTTTGTAGCAATTGGACTTCAACTTCCTGTTAAATGACCACTTTGTTTATTTTTAGCCTAAATTATCAAATAAATTTTTGTCAAAGATTTCTCAGCAACTATTTATGGCAGATGCTTGAAATTTTAACACACTATTTGTTTAGGCAAGCCATACATTGGAATCTATTTTTGTACCAATCGGATGCCAACTTCCTGTTAAATGTCATCTTTGCTTATTTTGCTTTTGCATATTCACATCAGAGTGGGGGTATTATTAGTGAGCATTGGCTCACAGATATCTTGTTGAGGATTGCAGTTCTCGAGAAGACGATCAGACTTAAACAACTGTTTATATATTGATTATAAACCTACATCAAACTTTGAACCCCTTGTGAGGCCCAAGAATTGTCCAGGGGCCAGAGTCAAAACAGTAATATGTCAAAATGCTTGCATATAAGTAAAACCATATATAATAACATTTGAGTTTATGTGAATAATTTAAATGTTTCCTTTGTAAATTTGGAACCCCCCCCCCCCCCAAATATTGCCCAGCCCTACTCCTGAAGATCATGATTTTGACAAATTTAATCTACACTATCTGAAGTGACTAAAGTTACAGCTTTTCTAGGCATATTAGTTTTTGAGAATAAGATTTGTAAAAGATTTGTCTCTATTGTCCCCCCCCCCCCCCCCAATTATGGCCCCACCCTACCCCCCGGGGATCATGATTTGAACAAACTTGGATCTCCCTACCTGAGGATGCTTCCACACAAGTTACAACTTTTTAAAGATTTTTCTCTATATAATCCTATGTAAAAAGTCGACCCCCATTTTGGCCCCACCCTACCTCTGTGGGTCATGATTTTCACAACTTTGAATCTACACTACCTGAGGATGCTTCCACATAAGTTTCAGTTTTCCTGGCCAAATGGCTCTTGAGAAGAAAATTTTTGAAAATATCTCTTGAATTTTCAATGATTCCGAATTATCTCCCCTTGAAAAAGGGCGTGGTCCTTAATTTTCACAACTTTGAATCTCCTTTGCCTAAGGGTTGTTTGTGCCAAGTTTTGTTGAAATTTGCCCTGTGGTTCTGGAGAATATGCTGAAAATGTGAAAAGTTTACAGACAGACAGACGGACGACAGACAAAATGTGATCAGAAAAGCTCACTTGAAATTTTCAGCTCAGGTGAGCTAAAACCTAAAAATATTCAAAAAGTGTCGGTTTTTAAGTGGAAATCAGGAAAATGTAGTAAAAAAGGGAATACTATTAAAAATTTCCAAGATTAAAGTTAGATCATGGATCAAAACTCAGAATTATGATTAATGAACATCTATAAACTGCACAGTGCCCACTGACTACCCCTTTTGGGTAGTCGAACAGATCTGCCATTCGACTGGAAAAAGAAAAAATCTACAATCTACAAACTTAATTTGTAAATCAATTTCATCATCAAAACATTGGACAAAAATCGTTTGTGTGCACTTGTGTGGTCCTAGATGATTCGATACAGAAGATGTAACAGCTTACACATTCCAGAAATGATTTAAATAGAATATAGTGTATAGTGTATTATTATTTTTCTATAAAAAGATTTTTTTTTAAGTAAGTGCTGTGACACACACGTAGCGATGTGATCTGATTGGTATATTGTCATTGGGCCATATAATGAAAGATCCAAAAGTGATCCGATTGGTATAGTGTCATTGGGCCATATAATGAAAGATCCAAAGGTGATCCGATTGGTATAGTGTCATTGGGCCATATAATGAAAGATTCGGAGATATTAAAACTATTTATGTTAGCTTATTTGTATTTCTTTGGAATTATAATGAATAAGGCCACTGTCTACTTTTAAAAGTAAACACAGTAAATCTTTATATCAGTTTAATGCACAAAAGAAAACATTCCGAAAAACAAGACACAGATTGAAGTTCAAATCAAAGATATAAAAAATATAAAATAAATACTGAGATATATGTGAGTCGTTAAGGTCAGACGACACGTTCCTCGAGCACCTTTTTGTATCTCAATAATATAAATTATGATGACTCAAAAAACAAGTACAAGAAGGTTCACCCCGCTGTTCCAAAATATTCTCGAGAAGACATGTTTCAACAATCAATAAAAAACTGACAATGCACACAAAAATAGTAAACTTGGGAATATAGGTAAAGGGTTAAATTGTCTACGCGGATGTCCTATCATTTTTCAGTTTTGAACAATAATAACTCGTGTCTTTTACCCTGCAAGAATCCACCATGAATTAAAAGCCTTATATACCTGTATAATTTTTTTTCAATCAATTTCACTCGCACAAAAACTGCTTGCACTTATGAAGAATTTTTGTGATTTAGGACTGATACTTGTGCGGATCTAGAGAATGGAGTCGATGGCTCCGGACCTTCCCAACCTTACCCTACCTTTGGAAAAATTCAAACATCATTTTCACTTTAGAAAACTCTCAAAAGATAATTCGCGGACCCCCCCTGACAAACAAAATTAACCGTTTGACACCTCCGGGAAAAATTTCTAGATCCGCGCACGAAGACAGTGGTTACATATATACGACCAAGACAATATACTATTCTACCACTTCAGGCGAAATCAAGTTACATGTATCGTAATGATGTCTGTACATGTGGGGAGAAAAAAAGACCAAAAACTTCTTTAACATAAAGATCGATCCAAGCCTTTAACCAAGCAATTCATTACTTACATACTGGGAACGCAAGTAAAAAATTTAAAAAAATAAAAAGTTGCATGTATATCTCTGTAGAAACAGTTCTTTTCATTACCTCAGCTCACTGACTTTCAAGTCTGCAAAATAAGAAATAAGGTTGATAGCGTAATCATATAAAGACTATTTGTCCATTTCCGTAAACTCTGTATTATACGTGTGCAATATAGATATCCGCAATATTTGTGAACAAAACGCACATCTGGAAATAAATATCAGCCCTTTGCTCTCACAAATTGATAAAGGATGTGTAAAATACTTAATTTACATTAACCATTCTGGCTGTAAGTGTCTGTAGACGAATAATCATATTAATGCACAAATAACATTTAGAATTCCTCGGTCCCTTTCAGGTTGTAATCACGGCAATCTCTCTCTCTCTCTCTCTCTCTCTCTCTCTCTCTCTCTCCTCTCTCTCTCTCTCTCTCTCTCTCTCAGAATTTTCTCTGCATGAAATCATATCTAGGTGGCGCTGAAGGGGTGATCACTTCTAGATCAAATCTGTCCTGTTCTCTGTTGAAAGCATCCCTGGAAGATGGGGGTCCGTACGGGTAAGGATTGAAATCACGACTGCTGCCGACACTTTCCTGTCGTTTAGGTCGGCCATACTCCCTGCCGAGGTCCCTCGATCTCTTGTTTCCGAGAGTGTCGTCACCGATTGTCGTCAGCATGATGTCAGATGGTCGTCTAGGTATCCCAGGCCCTCCACCGACGTTTCGAACACTCTCGGACTTCTCCAGGCGCGTGTATTTGCCGGTGTGGTCGGGGTACACCGTGGACTTGGACTCGTAGTCGTATTCCTTGATGTCCGGGATCAGGGTCATGGCGGCGATCAGAACGAGGCTGGAGGCCAGGGCGGACAGTCCCATGGACCAGGCTGGGTAGTAGGGCGATTCCACCTGTAGGACCCATAGCACAATCCCGGCAATGGACAGCCCAGCTACAGAGTAAAACAAAAGTAAAATGCCTTATGTCTCTATTTAAAAGTACAAAAATATATTAGCTACATGTTTTATCCAAAACTAAGCCATTTCGGATCACGCTCAGTCGTTTTCGTTATATTGTTAGGAAAAGCTCACCCGCTAGCAGCGTCATCAGAAGTAAGCAAATCGCCACACATCTGGTGCGACACCTATCGGTCGCCACGTAGAAGCCGCTCAGGATGAGGCAGATAAAGAACATACCGCCGGCGGCGCCCTCAAACCACCGCACCAAGGTGACCTCGACTGTAACAGAAGACGTCACAGACCATCAGTAACCAATCATTAACATCAATAACATGACGTCACGAGTGTTAAATTAATGCATTTTATTCCGTAAACAATTAAATAGGGCAGACAATTACTAGAGTTACGCATTTTCAAACAATAACTGTAATTTGTATATATATGTTTTTCCTTCCTATTAACAAATGTAACCAGGAAGTAATGTTTTAACACCCCCCCCCCCCTCCCAGGAAAAAAAAGATTTTGAACTTATGATTTAAAAGTGCTTATAAGTCAGTAAAAAAAGTAAAAAAGAATGGAGCAAGAAACCCATTACGACTCTTTGAGTCGGAAAAAGAAATTACATTCTTTAAGGTGGTACGCTTAATTGAATTTGTGACCAGCTTGAATGATTGGGTTGTATTTAAATGCCTGTGCCAATTGAATACTGTTAACCAACACCCCGGTACACCAGTACCTACAGGAAAGTCAAACCTTTCATGTATTTAATTTGGCGAAAGTTTAACAAATTAAATCCTTCCGATATTTATATTTATGATTTTGGTATATTAATAATACGAATGTTCGATAACTCTTTGCTATCAGCAATGAAAAGGTGTTTTGTAAATTGATTTTTAACTTTTCTCTCCTTCATTTGACAACAAACAATAATAAGACTGGATAGTTACGGATGAAGGAACATCAAATTATTTAGAATATTTTCAACGCTTGTTACGGTGAAGACGTTTGATAAACATTAATTTACATTCTATTACATAACAGTCAGCAGAAATTTCATGAGAATAAGAAGAGTAAATAATGTTAATTTACCAGCAAGCTAAAACTATAGAAAATGTTCGTCACATGTAAAATATACATTTTAGATGGTGATACTATCATGAAATTAGAAAAGCAAGTAAACGAGTTTAACCAACGCTTGAACTTAACAAAAGCGTTTCCTAACAATAATCATATTCAAACCGTGAGAAAATATTTTGATTAAAATAGCGCTCAAATTTAGAAGGAAAGGGAAAATAAATAAAAGTAAAATTTTGGACACAATAACCTGTCCTTTACAAAAATGTAGATTATTGGGAATCAAAGTTTGTACAATACAATTTCAATTTCTTTATTGACCAATTAAGGGCCCTCATAGAAGATTGGACAATAAACATATGCAAGAGGGAAAGAGTTGGATGATTGGAAGAGCTAGGACAGACATGAACTATTAATTAATTTTTAAATGATGGTATGTGTACAATAAAAGACATTGATTGCATTAGTTTTCCCGATCAATTAAGCAATATTTCAGTGAAAAAAAATGATGTACAAAATTTGTTTTAAAAACAAACAACGTAGAAGGGTACCGCGTTATTTCGCATCGTATTAAAATTTACCCATAACGTCGGGGCGGCTATGATTGTATCACGACTTTGATATCGCTATAAATAAAGTCATAATGTTTTGGCAAATCAAAATGTTTTATTTACTTTGAATATTTCTAACTTTGAAAGGAGACCGATTCTGCTGGTGTAAATCGGCGAAAGTCAATTTTTAAGATAATTGGTTTGTTTGGATAGATAACCAACAAAAGAAATTTGCCTATTTTTACAATTCCTTACTTAATATAGAAACACGCTGGTGCTCGTTTTTGTGGACATATCTATCCATAATGCCAAGATTAAAAATATAAGAAGGATATTTTCCTTTACTCTTCAATTCATTGTCTCAGTTTAAGCCACAGCCATACGGCTGCCGATATAATACTTTGGTCAATCAAGAACGCTATGACAGCCGAAGTAATCTGTAAAAGGTTTGCCATTCGGTTCTTGATGAACAGAATAATAATCTAACAATGCTTAACTTAGGTCTCAGTAAATATCTTTTATATACCTTTTAGTAAGTTTATACAGTAAGATTCAAGAACTGAAATTAAATCATAAATGGATAACGTCCAGAAAAATGGATGCAGCTAGATCCAAATTTTGTCCGTGCAGTTTGTTAAATGTGATTAGCTGGAGATTTACTTGAAAGTTTGCATCCCCCCCCCCCCTACACACCTTCGGTTATCAGCCAAATCCAATTTTTTTTTCATGTGTTTTTCCTTTCGAAATTGTCAGCCTAAAGTCATCAAGGCTTTTATGATCCACGGCTTTATATAATATTTGGAATCACAATATTTATCCTGTCCGAAACCATACAACACTGGGTATTGTATTCAAATCGAATTCTCGAGCAAAAATCGAAACCCTCTGTGAAAATCTTGATTATTTCAAAAGATAATTCTAAATAAAATTAATTAGGTAAAACGGAACTGCAATTTGTTTAATGCTAATCTTTTTTACTAAGGGGGGGGGGGGGGGGGGGGGGGAGGGGGGGGGCAGTAAAAGTGAAATCAATCCCCCTATCTCTAGAAGCATCAGATAAGTCTACTCACACGACAGGTACTGAGAGGGCGTGTTCTCCGTGTGACAGGCCGCTCCCCCCGAGCAGTTAGTGAACCACCACAGCCCCACCCTCAGGTCGTACGTATCCCTCACTGTGTTATACGTCATCCAATTGTTGGTCAGGTATCCAGCGAACTGTAGTCCCGTGGCGCACATCAACAGCAGAAAACCGACTTTCGCCCAACCGGAGGCTTCTCCGCAGCATCCTCCCATTTTCTTTTACAGCCACAGAATAAAAGTTTCAGATGTTGAAAATAAAATTTTGTACGCACTTTTCGACTTTTTTCTTCGATGAGCAGATGATTTTTGGTCAAAACCCCAAAATCTATTCAATAGAAAGGCAATGGTTTCACGAGTCGCTGAACCTAGTGTTTCAAATTCTGACAAGCATTTGATTGGCCTTTTCATTAAAACAATGATACCCGCTCCATGTACATTGTGATTTGAAAGTGATCGACCAACGCTTAACTCTATTGTCGACCAATTGTCAAATTATACGCAGAATTTATAATTTTTGAATTGAAAAGCGAAATGTGTTAAAGCATATTGATATGTACCTTTCTAATCTATGTATAGCTATGACGCGATCGAAACATGTGTAAGGAACGACGTACGTCCCCTATTTAGTAACCAGCGCGGTCTCGTTGAAGAGTGACGGCTGATATGTTATTAAAGGTAGCTGGTTTCAAGTTCCGGTTTGCACTTCCGGTCTTCTCCACCGGCGTCAACATCGGTCGCGGCATCTGATCGTACTCGGACCGGGAATTCAGTGGAGTGGTACGGTCGTTCCGGGACAAGGATCTTCCTGTACTCACATCCGGGGACACAGATCGCGCTTTGGATCGATTAGAGGGACCGGAAGTAGTACAATCTGCGCAAATTCTATAGGAATTGTTTTCGTCCACATCCGGGATAAGCAAAATGCCTGCTATGGCGACCAAAACGAGTGCGATAACACTGAAACCAAATGAATAAGATACCGCCCAGGGATCGGTGACGTACACAAGCCAGGCTATCATTCCCATCAGCAGGAACGCGGCTGGAAGGGAAAAGAATTATACAGAGTAAACATTTCAGATCATTTGCTCACGTATTTCTTTTGACATAAGGTACTAATGAATGAATCTTTAGAAAAGTGGTCCTGAAGGATGCAGGCTATGCATGTCCTCTTCCCAGGAGAATAGTGAAAACAAATCATGCTACATTGTACAGATATCTTCTAAAACAACGACCAATCACTTTTATTCCTTACCTGTGACGAAACATCCCGTCATGCACCAGGACGCCACCGTGCGAGTCCGAAAGCGATCAGACATGACGTATACCCCCGCCAGTATTGGTACCAGCAGTAACAGAATAAAGGCGATCGTCTCCATTGCTTGGGTTGTACGGAAAGCGTCTGAAATGTCATACCACATTGGTTTTGTTATGAAGTACGAAGATTCTGAGGAATAGAACACACGGTGCCATTTTTTAGTTTTTGTGGATACACTTTATAATATAGTGTTCGATGAATCGAACGCACCGAAAGTTAGTTTTGACTCCAGACACAGACTAAAATACGAAGAAGATAAATCTAACACATCCGATATCATTTATAACATGTATAAAATGTTAGATGAAACAAATAGTGTATTAATACAGTTACATAGATCAAACACACCCTTATAAAATTATTTTTGTATTTTTGTTTGCTACATAGATAGTATGGCGAATACAGTGAGGTAAAATGAAAGCAACACATTTGAATAAGAAAGTGAGCATTTTCTATGACCTTTAAATCATATAAAGATTATCTGTAGAAATAGTATTTTTAATGATAATTTTTAAACAAACCAAGCCGTGGTATGAGTGGAACATACTCGAATTAGACGTAAACACCAAAATAGATAAAGTTATGCTTTCATAATAGTACAAAAGCTTGTGACGGAGATATTAGAAAATCGTCGATTGTGTAACTTTAATGTATATGTAAAATATGTACATAATCGTGCGCGTAATAAAGCTTCCCTGTATCAAAGGTCAGCTTAAATACATGTATAAATAAAAAACATAATGATATACATGTAGATGTTACGTATTTTAGAAACAAAATTGGTGACAACTTCTTTCTCTCTCCCTCTCTCTCTCTCCCTCTCCTTTCTCTCTCTCTCTCTCTCTCTCTCTCTCTCTGTGAGACAAACTCACCGTTCTTGTATGATATATCTACCGAGGATTCCACACAAACGCTCGTGCAGATGCGCGTCTTCCACAGCCCCACCCTCGTGGTGGTGCCCCCACTGGCGCCGATCATCCAGGAGGGCGTGGACCATGCCACCACTTGGAAAAGAGAGGCCAGCGCCAGACACCCCAGTGACAGTTTAGCCCATCCTGAGGCGTACCCACAGCACGCCATGGCCACTGTTAGCTGTGTCTAAAGCATGTTTCTGTCCGTTCTATAGAAGTTACTTCAGATGTAAAGAACGCCAGAAGGAATGGTCTCCAGTCTCCGACTCTCCAGTCCTCAATAAGATATCCCTAATGTTTCTCAAAGACTTCTGGACTCGGGGAGTTATCCCTTCAGGACAGAGAAAGACCCAAACACAACCAATCACGGGCCCGCTGGTCTCATTCAACGTCCCAGAACTACCTACGTCAGTTCTTTCATCCTCCACATTATAAAGACTTCCAACTTTTATGGCTATAGAGAAGAATATTTAAATCTCTCTTTTTCAAAATCACAGCTAACTTTTGAAAGTTTCCTTTCAGTTACATTCCGATTTCTTTTCATTGCTCTACCTTTCGTGCAAACATATATGATCAATATATCCTTTCTAATCAGTTAACTGACTGTAAAACGTCTGATTCTGCCACACAATAGAACTTTAATAATTCAATCACCTACATTAAAAGATAGGTAACATGACTCGTGTTTATTAAAGATACATATATTATATGTACAGATTATTATGCCAAATACACCGACAAGAAAAGTGCATGCTCTTTGAGTTGTTTTTTTTTTTATATAAACCAAGCTTGTATTTCTACCTATTGAATAGGATGGCGAGCTCACAACGTCAGGGGTCTTGAATCCACTGAGGTCGTGGTACTCAGGATTCCTGATGCTGCAGGCACGTACCATTAAATCAAATGGGGGTGGGGGCTGACCCCCCCCCCCCCCCCGACACACACACACTATTTCTTGAAATGGTCATTTTCCTTACATTAACACAAATATTTTTGATAGCTTGTTCAAGATTTTGAGGAATATTTTAAAAAATAAGCATTATAATAGAAATACTATGCCCCCTCGCCCCCCCCCCCCCCCACCCGCCCTGTCTGCGGGTTGGGATTTTGAAGATTGGCAATTTTTTTGTGTGTACTTGTTTTCGAATAAATCTGCCACCCCCCCCCCCCCCCCCCCGGCTTAAAACAACCCCCCAAAAACTACGTGCCTGCGCTGTGAGTATGGACGAGCTAAGCCTCCGAGAGCTAATTGCACAGTACTGGGTGCAATACGGCGTTAAGTTTACATATATAAATTCTAGGTATCGACATGAACATGTATTTAAAGTGATCTGACAGTAATCCTACAAGTATTATTTACTAGTATTTTGTTTCCTTGACTCATGTAACTCGCACATGCTAACAAGAGAGGATGCGCGTGTTACCAGTATTACTGTAACGCATGCTGCAAGTATTACTTGTCATGTAATCTGAATGGGTTTAATCAGAATTCTGAAAAAAGGAAAAACCTCTATTTATTGACAATATTGAAACTGAGTACTAAAATTAACAAGAAATCAATAAACGAGGCGCGTGGGCATTAACGGTCACCTGAAACACGACAATAGTAATAGGATCTATTATCATTAATGGAGTGAAATACTAGTAGTTAGAACATTTCAGGCACGTGGCAACAAGGGGTGACCTCAAATGTTTGACCTTTCAGCGTAGTGCAACATGTTAAAACATCAGCTATTGAGCTAGAGGTCATGCATTTGAAAACTGCTGTCTTTAAAAAAACCTTTTTACCTTTATAGTTTTTAATTCTTTTTGTGGTCACATATTGTACACGTTTTATATTTTTAAATGGTGATTTCAATATTTGATAATGATATACTTTCGGCAACATTTTATCCCAGTGTCCTGTGCCACCTTAGCTGACTAAATAATCAATTTAGTCCTCCTACCCGAACCCCCGACCCCTTGGTCATCAGTTTTACAATTTTAATCGAAGCCCACGTGCTTAACATAACTCTGCGCTTGATACACAGGGGCCTGGAGTTAAAAAGAATTTTTATAATAAAATAAATCCCTGCAGTATAATAATAACTACAATACAGAGAATCAGTACATTACAAAAAGATATTTCAATGTCAGGCACCTAGATTTGGCTGCTAGATACAAACGCATAGAAAATGTATTTCACTACGTACTCAATTAACACCCGCCCTAACAGTAGACTGGGGTTGAAGCTCCTTTGCTGACAGTCATATGTTTACAGTTTACTGGCATTATGCCTTGGAATTCGAAGCTAGATCTCTGTCTGTTTAAACCAACAAGGAAAAGATTCACCCAACCCTTGAAAGGTATCAAACCTTTGAAATTTTCTTTAGTCATTTATAAGAAGGTTAAACCAACAACACATGGTGCACTCGAGGACAGAGAAATCCATTGAGAAACCTAATCAACAAAAGCAGGGGACTCTCATTACATTTTCAATAAGTGAGAGGTCGACATTTCTCCTTGTAGAAAATTGATCTCTCCTTATTTGTTATTTAAGGATGAGATTGCATAGGAAGTATTTAGTATAAACAAAGAACAGGAATAACCTCAAGTTTTATATTTATTACCACATGAATAAATACACTTCATGAGTAAAATGACCATATTTGGCAAAAAGGAATTCATTAGAATCAACTTAAAGCTCATTCTTAACATTTGGGTTTATCAACAAGAGTATTTGACACTTTACAGGAAGTACAGCCAAGGCCTGACTAATCACATGCATGAATGATAAAAACCTGACAAAAGAAAGGTAACTCATACTTTCCTGACAAAACTCTTAACAAGTTAAATATAAAATCACTGAATGACACATGATCAGATTCTTAAACAAAGCTGAGATTAAAGAACATTACCCTTCTAGCTGACTGGAAAATCAGTTACATCACTCGATGGTCAAGTTTACCATCATCTGTTTAACTTATCAGAAAAACTGATAAGTGAGAGCACTCAAGATTGGTACCCCAGCATCCTCTACACACAAAACTCACATAATCCTCTCCAATTGTCAGGTGACATTGAAATAGCAGAATACACATGAAAAGAGTATTGTTTGATTTTTCATGGAGAATTGAGATAATATATATTGAATGGCCCAATTAAAATAAAAATAACATACATTTATAAACATTAAAAATCACACAGCAGAAACTGTTCTTAATCACTGAAGATCGGGTTTACTGCATGTATCCAAATATCTACAGGTAGGTTTATCGGTTTGGTGTTAAAATCATACAAAAGTTCTGCAAGATCCATAATTAAATATATGTAGATGCTTCTGAATGCTCTATTTCTGGTGCACATCAGTAATGTTAGCCTGATATACAGATTTATGCATGGGTAAAGTTTAAAAGTCTTATGTTCATCAGTTTAACATTTGAAGTACTGTTCAGTTTGTTATCTCCCTCTAGCATCCTGTTGTATTGAAAACACTAACTCTGCTGGCCTGAAACTCAGTCGACTAATGGCCCCTTCATTTAAGTATGGTGTTCCATCAAATATTCTCTGCATATTTGTCCTATGTTGGTCCCAGATAAACACAGGTGTACATTCATTCACACTGAACAATAAGAAGAGAACTAATTCTGAACTCTACATTCTTCTAAAGGAAGTGTAGGAACAATTAATGGTATAAAAGTAATGTTGTATACAAATAAAATACAAACATTGATGATCACAGCTTGTTGCATAAAATGTCATAAAAGTTTTCCTCAACAAGTCTATAAAAAAGTGAAATACATCCTTTTAAAACATTGCATAATGTTACCATCCTACTAAAAAGAATCGAATCACATACAAAACAAAAGAACTTATACAGTAACAACTTTAACAAAGAGATGATAATGAAACACTTTGGCAGGGAAAGGGACAAGTTGATAACGCCATGCAGTGACATCAACTTCCACAGTAGGTCAACTAATTAGAAGACCTTTACAACTACGAGCACCAATGTCAAATATCTAGGTCAAGGTTACGCTATGGTCGAGCGATAGGATGAAGCAGTTTAATATGACTCGCGTTCTGGACCGGTAAATCGTGCCGTGTGTAATATGCCACCATTTCTGGAACAGTCGGGAATGGCTGGCTGTTCTCTCCAAGAACATACTCCCCCTGGGATAGGCTTATTCTCAGGTGCATTGGAATGCCCCCTACTCCCCTACAATAAAACAGATCATTTATTAATTGAAAAACACTCTCAGAAAATTCAATCGTTTCATCTGGGATTTGTTGTGGGAGGTGCACTGATGATAAATAAATACTCTGAATGATGAGAAAAAAAATTCCCTCTGCACTATCATTTTCTCTGGTGTGTCATGGGAATGAAACTGAAATCGCTGTAAGCCTGTATACAATATAACTCTGTTTGTTGCATCTGTGTTTTACTATACTTAAATGGGCAACAGGGAAATCCCACCTTTAGTTTGCCTCCCTCCCTAGTTTGCCTTTTTTTTGTATAGTATTAGTACATGTACTTACTTGAGAGACAGTGAGAAGACATTTTTCTGGGTCTCGCTGCGCCGCACCAGATAACTGCCCTCTTTGTGAACACGAAGCATGTCCTCAGCAAGTTTTCTGGTAATCCCACCATGGTAAAATCTTAAATGTCCACAAAAGAAAAGAGATCTTTATTACCATGAAGGAATACAAACAATTTAATGTCAGAAAAGATAACTAGAAATTTTGAATTTCTGAAGTTGTTAACAGCTTTAATATACCAGAAATAAAACCAAACTTTGTGTCATTTTGTTTTTGTTCAAGATTTTGGAGACACTGTAACATGTTGAAAGTACAAGGCTTCAATTTCATCAAGTAAAACAATGAAACCATGCTGTAACAGTACAGCAGAGTATATTACAGCAGAGTATATTACAGCAGAGTATATTAAGTATCCCCTTGTTACATTCCACATACCGGTAATACAGTAATCCAGGAAATACAACCACATACATATAAATCTATTAATATCAATCAATTGTAAATCTTTATTCCATAAAAGGCCTCGATCACAGTTTTATAACTACAACAAGAAGAGTTACATAGTGAACTGAACAAATTTTGCCAGATATAATTTTCAATCATATCCTTTATATTAGCAGATTAAACTGAGTTCCTGATATATGCCACAGACAGCTGTGTCAGATTAATTACCATCTTGTTGTTGACACACAATGTATGCTGTCAAGTGATGAAATTATCAAACTTAATTATAGTTACAACCACTTATAAAAAGAACTTAACCTAAAGGGAAGTTTTGATATGTTTTTTTTTCAGCAAAGAAAATGTCCCTATTCAATATAAGTTGATGCCTCACAAGCAATGTTGACTTTATTTTGAGGGTGAGAATTAAAGGAAAATTGCAGCATTAGTAAAATATTGTGATCCTGTTAATAGTATTAACTCCCCCCTCCCCCTTAAAAAAAAAAATAAAAAAATATAAATACATGTACATATTGTGATTTTGGCGATGCATGTCACATATACCTAATAGGGAGTCTGCAGCACTGTTACAAATGAACAGTCATGGAGATTATGGCAACTAGTACTTGGTTATACTACACTTACTTCTGTATGTCCAGAGGAAGTTTAGGGTCGATGGGTTCAGCCATAGATTTGGACATAGAGGGGGGGATGCTCTGTGACAGTTGGGGGCTGGTCCTCCGTGGGGGTGG